>PPHD01022400.1:0-12862 GCA_002909625.1 Bambusicola thoracicus | reverse complement strand
GAGGCGAGCGCTGAGTCAGCTGCAGGGGCACAGGTGAATGCAGTTTCACCTGAGTGACCGGAAGGGGTGGAGCCTGGCTGCACCCCACAGAGACCCCATTTAAGGGCTGACTCCCCAAGAGGAAGGATATCTGGAGATCTTCCCTCTGGGAACCTTTCCACAAGCCCAGGACATGGGTAAGAGCTTTATTTTGCTTATACTTTATAACAGCATAGTTTTTCTAATCCAACCCCTGTTTGCCATACAGCTTTACAGGCAGCACCAGCAGTGAGTTGAGGAATCCATCCATCTCCTGGGAACACAGGTTGGGATGCTGGCAGTGGAGGGGCTTAAGTCTCTGTCAGTTAAATGCAGCCCTGGAGGAGAGTGCCACGTTATGGGCAGCCAGGGATGTGTGCCCGTTTCGGCAGGGATGGTGCAGTGAATGCTCCCTGTGTGCTGTGATCTGCAGCAAAGTAAAAGAAAATACCAGCTGTGGAAACTGGATTTTCCACAGGCGGGTGCCAGGTACGAGATGTGAGGTCTGATGGAAGCTTTTTAAAACACTCGCTGGGATTTTTCATGGTGCAGCCAACACCAAAAGCTGATTCATTCCCATCGATCTCGTAGAGCAGTGCCACTCACATGAGCAGCTCAGAGCCAATGGGGCAACCTGAGTGTGTTCCACTGAGAGAGAGCAGCGTAGGTCAGCTCCTCAGATGGTTCAGGGCTGCTGCAGGGGGATCACATCTCCGGCTGGTGGTCTCCAACTGCATTCAGGAGATGATGGCAGAGCTGCCTTCACCCAGGGAGCATCCTCAGGTTGGAGAAGCAGAGGGTAAAGCTCAAGTGATTTTTGTGAGGTTCAGTGGCAACCTGGCTTGGCACTACCTCGTGGCTTTCCTGTTCTGGAGCCGCTTGAGCTTCTGGGGATGAGGGTTCCTGGTGGACTCTGTACGCTCCACAAGCAGCAGTGCCATGGCTCTGTCCAAGATGAATTCCCATAGAGCTGAACAGGGATGCTGAGGAAGTGCCCAGAGATGCAGCACCTGACAAATAAAGGGAATATTTCTGATGGTTTCAGGTGATGCTCAGCTCCCACACGCTGCTACGTCTGATTAGGTTTTAGGAACATTTAATCTGCACTCTTTCTCTAGCAAGGTTTCAGCTCCATTCCTGCGGTTGTCCCTCCCGTCTGGTGCATGGCTGAGCTGCATCCCCCTGTCCCTGTCCTCCCGTGCCCCAGCACCACACACAACCTTTGTATGCTGAGCTCCTGCAGCTTGTGCTGGGAGCTGTTGGTGTTGGGACCAGCCGGAGGCAGGGAGCAGACAAGGGCTCAGTGCTACCCGTGGCCATGTGCCCGTTGTTCTGCCTTTGCCATCTTCCAGCCAAGGCATCCGCCCAGCGCTAGCTGAAATGAGTGGAAACTCCCTTCGATCAGCAGCGCATGCTGCAGCGGCATAGGGCTAAAAGAGTAATTCACACTGAATAATTCACTCGAGACTTTTCTACTCCAGGCAGTTCATAATTCCTCATGTGGAGCAGTGTTTGCGTTTGCAGAAATAAGCAGAGCTGTGCAGCTTCCCCTGCCTGTGTCCCCAGGAGTTTCTCTATTTGCTGCCTGGATGAATTACTCAGTGCCAGGGTGCGCTCTGAACCTGACAGCTGGGTGGCTGAGGGGGCACTCATGTTTGCTGTTGTTTACTTTCTCAAACATTTGTATATCACAGAAGTAAAAATGAACCAGAGGAAAGCTGCCCAGCGGTGCTCAAGAAGATGAGTTTCCCATCCCCGGAGCGGTCTTCAGCCCCACCTGCAGCGTCCCCTCTGCAGGGACCAGTGCCAAGCCCTGTGCTCCCCTCCCCCCCAACATCCTGGGCTCTGGACCCCCAGAGCAGTGCAGCTCTTCACGTGGTGACCTGCCCATAGGAGCTCCCAAGCCTCTCATCTCTCTTCCCACAAGCTCAGGCTTTCCAAATGACAAATCATGTTTTTGCCTCTAATTCCAGCTTGCCTGCCATCCTCAATGGCAGCAGCCCTCCACAGAAAGCAGCAGGTTCTTTACAGCCAGCGGGAGGCGGCTTTTCCTCTTCTCTCCTCTCTCTCCCCCTTGCCTTAATTGCAGCCCAACATGGGTTTTCGAGGTGTATTAAACATACAAATTATTCTGCAAAGCCTCATGAAGCACCAGTTACCAAGGCCTCTAATGGGAAATGACAGCACAACCAGAGCAGCCGTTAAGGCACAGCACTATCTGCAGCAGCTCTGGCAGCGCCGGCTCTCTGCGGGCATGGGGTCCCTGCATGGGCACCCCCAAGGATGGGGGGCTCTCAGCTTCCCCACCTGCACCTGCAATATTGCATTCGGGGCTGGAATGGTGCTGATGGATTGGAGAGAGTTCAGAGGAGAGCCGGGAATGTAATCAAGGAGCTGGAGGGCATGATTTATATGGCAAGTTTAAAAGGGCTGCATAATAGCAACAATAATAAGCGCTCACAGCACATAGTGGTTTTCATCTTTGCACTCAAACGAAGCTAACTTATACTACGCCCAACTGCATTAACAACTTAACTGCATCTAGCTCAGCCTGTCGATTGCAGGAGGGATATGAGAACCATCTGCAGGGCACGTCGGAGCCCAAGTGTCACAGAGCAGGGGAGTGGGCTAGGTTGGCCCAAGGGGCTGCAGAGAGCAGCATGAAGGCATGGAAATGAGAAAAGGGAAGTGCAGGGTGAACATCAAGAAAAACTGGCCTACAGCAGGGAAGGGGGGCTGAAGGAGGACCTGACGGTGTCCTGCAATGGTGGTGACACAGCAGTGACATGGGGATGGGTCTTCCCATGGTGCTGGAGTGCCCCTTCGCAGGGCACAGCACATACCCAAGCTGTGCCACCACATCCCTCCCCCTGCAGCAGCAGGAACCAGGGCAGTGATTTATTGCTCCACTCCCAGTGCTCTCCCATGAGGAAGCTGAAGCTCAGTGGTCTAAATATAGGACAGTGGAACAAAGGCAAAGGTGCTGGGAGGGGTAAATGGCCACAGGGAGAATTTGTCCTGTGCCACCACGCGGGCGGCTGCTCTGTCGGTGACAGTGGAAGCGGGCAGGGAAAGTCCCTACCAGCAGTAATCCAACAAAGCAGAGGGAAATTAAAAAAAGCACCTCGTTTTGCAAGCTCATTCATTTCGAGCCGCTCAGAGGACTGCAGGGGAAAGATAAATGTGGATCCAGGCAGAGGGGAGCAGGGCATGGCTCGAGTCTGCAGGAAGATTTAGGGCCTTGAAGTCCAAAGCAGGGCTTGATCGTCGCATGAGGAAAGAAAAATCTCTGGGAGTGGATATCATGTTAAACAATGTGTTGTAATAAGTGTTTTATGCTTTAGAGGAGGAGAGAGAACAGTGAAATCCCCCGTAAGAGCTAATTACTGCAAATTCCTTTTCAATAAAACAAGACCCAAAAAAATCCCCTCTTAATGGAAAAATCCATTTAACGCTCAGATGAGGTAACTGCAGTTCATGTCCTCACCGCGTCGTTAGTGGAAGTCGGATGGGTTCTCCTGGCTCTGTGGCTGCGGAGCAGGTGTGGGGCTGAGGTGTGGCGGTGTGGGGCAGGGACCCCCCCGGGGCTTTGTGGTGCACCCAGGAGACAATGATGGAGCTGGGGGGACCCTTGGGGTTTGCCTGCAGTGGGACACAGGCAGCACTGGGTGCGCCCCTGTGTGGCAGCACCCCGAGAGCCTCTGACACCGCACTGCAGGTCCAACCCAATTAAAATGAAATGAAGAATTGAATTAAGAGTGGATTTGCCTCCTTGTCTGATAGTCTGTATTTTCCTGTGAGTTGAAACAGGGCCGGTCTGGTGGATTTCTTGCACATGGGAGCAATGTATTGAATTACACGTATGTCCAGTATGTAGGAGAGATACATTTCTTTTCCACATGTTCATGCAGCTGCATGACCCCAGGAAACCCAACAGTGGGGTCTGTCTTTGGAGACAAATAGGGATTGTTTCGTGTGTGTAAATACCTCCCTCCCCTCCGCTCCCCAGCCTGTGTGTGTGTGCATGCACGTGCATGGGGCACTGCTCCACACTGAACATGTCCTCATCCCTCCCAAGCCAACCAGCACAAGCACAGCTATTCATTCACCACGAGCCCATGGGATGGAAATATTGCTCGCCCTCTCCCCTGCCCCAGGGATATCCCGGTGTTTGGGCTGCTTTGCTGCCCTATGCATGGAAGGAGAGGAGCACACCATGCTGCTGGGCAGCAGTGCCTGCATCCCCCGCTCCCAGCGAACCCACGGGGAGGGATCCGCCCCAGTGGGAAGGAGGAAGAAACCCGTCCTGTAGGAATCAGCCTGGGAGTGGCTGCGGCTCTTCCAGCTGCTGGCATTCAAAAGGATCTGTCCTTTTCATCCCCCGTGCCATCAGTCAGCAGCCGCAGGCCGGCCAGAAAGGAAGGAGGCTTTGTTGATAAGATCTGGAGCTTTTGAGAAAATAAAAGCGGAGGGTGGAATGGATTTCTTTCTTCTTCTTCCGACTTTTCTTTTAAAAGAATAATGTCGGGTAAAGAAAAATGTTTGTAGGGTAGGAACCTGTTTGATGTGGAGCATCGCTCCCCAAACACGTTGCTCCCAGAGCAGCACACCCAGCTGCCTACTGCAGCCCAGGTCTGCCACCAGCATGGGACATCCCTGCGAGCACACGGCCCCAGAACCAGCCGCGTGCAAAGCCCAGAGCTGCCGTGTGAGCCTCATGGGACCCCAGTGCTGGTGGGTGATGTGAGGTCAGAGATCACATGCACCCTTGGGCCCTTCTCCCGGCTCCTGCAGGTGCTGAGCTCTAAAGCTCCTCGCCCTGTGGGGGTTTGATGCTTTCCCCCGGCCCCGCTGTCCCTCGGGGTTTGGTGCTGTCCCTGTCACCCTCAGCCTGTGGCGGCAGCAGGAGCTGAGGAGCCAAGAGGACAGCCCAGATTAACAATGGGGTTTGGCTGCTCCGGGAGGGAGGAGCCTGGCCAGTCCCTTATCGCTGGCACTGGACTCGCAGTGCTTGTCTATAAATAGGAGTTTTAAAGCAAGGCAATTAATCACGGTGCATGCTGCTGTCTGGATGGGCTTACATTGGTTTAACAGCGTGGAGAGAAGTCCAGCATCTACTGTGAGATTTACAGGTCCAGCCTACTCAAGCAGACAGAAGTTTAAGGCTCTTTTCAAGTGTCACTTTGAGGATGGAGTTGGGGTTATTCCGGTTTAAGGAGCTACTGTGCATCTGCTGAGCTGCACCAGCAGACTGTGCACGAGCTGAGCCATGGCAGCACTCAAAGGCCCCAACATGAGACTTATCTTAACTGCCTGATCGCGCACCTGCAGCAGGCTCAGAGCCTGCTCAGGACTCATTGTCATCACCAAGCTGGTCAGCAGCAAGATGGCAAGCAGTGGTTTGCAGAGATGCACTCTTGCAACCTACAGAGCTGTGCTGGGAATCCAAACCCAAGACCTCCACAGCCACAGTGCTGTGTCCAAGCACTGCAGTCCACCAATGCACTCTTTTCTGAGCAAGGATAGGGCAGTCCCTGAGCCCAGTGAAGGAGTGGCAGAGAGCTCTCTGCCTGTATGGCCATCTTTGCCCTTGCAATGGCAGAATCCAATCCTGCAACATCCCTTATTGCAGCCATGCAGACTGAGCATTCCACTCGCTGTCTGCAGCCTGTGCATGCTGGGGAAGGTGCAAGCATGCCAAGGGGCATCTGGGGAGCTGGGAGAGCTGCCTCGTCCCCAGAGCCCGGGGCTGTGCTGGGGGACGGCGTGCTGGGCCCGGCCCGGTGGGAAGCCACTTTCAGCTGATGGCACAGGGAGGGCCATATTGGTTTCAGTCTGTTCTGCAAAACACTAACCAGCATGTGCAATCTGTGAGCCCCCTGCTTGACGAGAAATGCTAATTGTGTGAGAAGGACCTGCCAACAGCCTGCAGTATTCAGCGTGAAGGAGGTTTATTAGTATTATTACTATTGTTCTGGCAGCTGCAGAGCAGCCAGCCTGCTCAGGGACGGCTGAGAGAGCGTGCGGGGCGCGACAGAGCTGCTCTGCGTGCCAGGAGGCTGCAGGGACAGCGATGGGAGGGGATGGGCACACAGCATCCCCAGCAGCAATCCCGCTCTCCCTGCTTTGTGCAGCAGGCGAGGGCTGGGCACGGCTTTGCTGCCTGGGAGAAAAGCAAGAAGGCTGAGGCTGTCAGGTCTGCATAAAATATGAAGTGCGGCACAGGACGTCGGTGCCAAGAACAGGGTGAGAGAAGGCGGCTGGGGCTGTGGGACAGCTGGTGCCTGGCCTGGGCTGGCTGCAGCATCTCCAGGATGTGCAGCCCCAAAGCAAAGGGCTGAGGGTTGACCCAGAGCGTGGTGAGGATTGCGGTGCTGGGGAAGGGTAAGGAGGTGGGGAAACGGAGGGAGGTTTGCTGTGCCCCAGGCCAAGGCTGGGCAGTGCCCAGGAGGAGAGAAGCACTCAGTGCCTGGTCACAGCACTAAGCCGAAAAAAAGCTGAAGAGGGAGAATGGTGACTCTGGCTGGGTTGGAAAGCAAAGCGAAAGCTCCACATGGTGCAGAAATGTGCCTGTCTTTCTGCCTGGCCTTTGGTTTTTTTTACAGGGGAAGTCAGGACTGTGTTTTGCAGTCGACCCAAACTCTCAGCCGTGGGCCTGGGCAAAGCAGGAACACTGACAGATGCGGTGGTTTTCTTTCCCTAATTTGCAGAAAATCACCCAGATAAAGTTTGATAACTTCGCAAAGAGAACAAGAAAGAGGAAGAGAGAGAGAGAGACGTCCCAGGCAGCTAACTCCTCACACTCCCCCTCCTGTTCCAGGCAATAAATGAAGTGCTCTTCATTCCCCGCTCGTCTGCCACCCTCCACTGAGTCTGTCATGGACTCATCTGTGTATAAATTAGCTTTTCACAGTAATGCCGTGTAAAATTATTTCTGTCATCCTTTTATCTGACCAGTTTATCTCGTCGGCTTGTCAGTCTTAATTCCGCAGCCTTGATCTCCTCTCCCAGCATACGGCAGCCACCTGAGCTGCCCGGGCTGCACCCAACCCGCCCCGCATCCCAGGGCATCCTCCTTCCCAGGGCTGCAAGCATCTGCCCGCCCGGTGCTGGCTGACAGCACGCGTGGAGCTGGCATAGCACAGCAGCGTGCCACAAAGGCTGCAGCTTTCAGGCCATTTTTCATTGTTCAGAATCAGGCAGTGACATTTATCGGGATTGGCACTCAGTAGGTGACCCAGTGCTCGGAGCCTGAGACGGGCTGTGCATGGTCGCATCGGCGATGTGGTCTTTTCCCCTGACAGTAATGCTTTTGCGTTCCTGCTTCTGCTGTGCAGGCTTATGGAAAAAGCCTTTAAAATCTATTGTCTGGGACTCTTTGTGCTCACTTGCATGAGCACTGCTGGAAAGGGAACCCGAAAGGGATGCAGCTGGAATATATTAATTAGAGATTTCAGATGAATGCTCACCCAAGCCCTTCTCCCACTCTGTGCTTTGCAGCCCCACGGAGAAGCCGTGCTCATGGGGCTGGCCACAGTGAGTCCTGACCGCTGAGGGACCCCCGAGCCCTATGGGGCAGCTGCGCACACAGGCCCTGCCCCACCTCCTCCAGAAGTGCCCCTAATCCCCACTGCCTACCAGGGCACTGTCTCCCCTCCTTCACCTTATCCCCAGCATGCCTCCCATTCCCTTTCCCCTGGTTTTCTGGAGGGATTGATGCTTTTATTTGCCGGCAGAGGGACAGACCTCTCATCTCCAGAGGCACCTGTGTGTCCTTTTGGTGGCCAGGTGCCCTGGTCCCAGCTCAAGCCTCAGTGAGCTCCCTGGATACCCCCCATACCACACCTGTGTCCCTCCCGTCCCCACACCCACCTCAGGTGATCAGGAGGACATTGTCTCACATCCCTGGACTGGACATAGAAGGGACCAGCACCGAGGAGAGGGACAGACCCCAGGTGCCACCACCTTGTCCCCATGTGCTGAGAAACAGATATTGCCCTGTGTAGATGTCCTGGTGCCGTCTCTGCCATGGCACTGGATGTCTGCACTGGAGGGCCCAGGATCTCATGGCCACAGTTCCACATCACTGCTGAGCAAGCAGCCCACTGTGGCAGAGCAGCCATCCGAAGTGGGGTCACCCTCGGCCCTGCACCTCCTTCTCCTTCCCATGCTGCACATCACTGGGACTCGTAGCAGTTGGTTGTGACTTCTGCTTCCCCTCATTGTTATCTGTTCTCTTCTTCTCAAAAAGAAATATTGTGGGTTGTAATGCTGTCTGCTACATCTTGTGAATATTTCTGGACTCTGAAGTTTCCCGGCTCCAGATGTTCTGGCCAGACCAGAGGAAAAGAAACAAAAAACCTCAGCATTAATAAAAACCTTTTGAAAATAAGAAGTCGTATTGCGCAGTAGTGACATCATATCCGTGAAATATGACCTAATGATGTCACAGCTGTGAAATGAAGGATGATTGTCTCTTTTTGGCAAAGGCTGGCTGCTTGGTCCAGACCTGTTAAATAAACGCACATGTACTATAAATACGTATATATTAAACCCAGAAGCTGTGAACGCTGCCCTGTGGTCACCTGGGTCAAGAAACCTGCCTGGAGTGCTGCTCTGGGGTCTGTGATGGCCAGGATGGTGCCTCCGTGCCCTGACAGAGTGCAGGGCTGGCACATCCTCTGGAGCCATCCCTGCTGCAGCCCCAGCACCTCTGAACAGCCCATTGCTCGCCTTCCGGTGCCACAAAGGTTCAGGATGGGAATTCTCCCATCCTCTGTAAAGAAGCAACGGGATGGGTGACAGTGAGTATCACCACTTTCCATTCCCAATGGCTGTTGGGTGGCTTCACAAGGCTGCTTGTACTGATATAGAGGTAGGTGGCTCCATGCAGCCAGTAGGACCATCCCGACGGACCAGGTGGGGTCCTACTCAGTGCAGATGGTCGATGCAGCCTCCTGGCCTCCATTACTTGAGTGAGGGTGAGTGTGGTTGTATGGGATGCTTTTCCTGGAGATGAAACTCAAGAAACTGGAGATGTGCCACCTGCACTGGAGATGAATGATGGCACCAATGGAGGTGACTCACTATGACTGACGAGCCAATGGAGGTGACCCACCTCTACCAGAGATGAACCACCATGAGCCGTCGAGGTGACCCACTTGTCCTGCAGATGACCGCAGCTTCAAATGCCAGAAATTCTCACCAAGAGCACAGGTTTTACCATGCTTCCCAGTCAGGCTGTTACACCACAGCTGCTGATAGCCTCCACTAGCGGTGGCCAACTCCTGCAGCCCTACTGGGGCCAACCATTCCCACCCCATAACTCCCTCGGCTGCCCGTGCCAGGCGTCATTGGAAAATCTCCCCCTTCCCGACCCGTGACAAACAACTTGCCCCTTACAGACTGCAGATTCAGTTACCCTCCTCATTACCTTAACAAGATTGGCTGCAAACATTACTGCCTCGGCCATCTTCTCTTACACAATATATTTAAGCCATTTGAAGCAACAGTCTATAAAATATCTGCACCGAATTGCCCAGCTTTCGTAATCTTGGAACTACCTGGCACTGTGGTGATGCAGTATCTATTACACGTGCGCTTTTCTCATCCTCACATATACTTTGCATGTGTGTGCAATCCTCTTTATGAAGAAACATGTTGCCATGCCATGGAAAAGGTCTATTTGTTCCATATGGGCTGTGCTGACAGTGTCAAGCCTCCAGTTTAAGCTCACAGCATGCTTTTTTAATTTGTCCTTTCCTCTTTCCCTTTTAGTCCCATTGTTTGCAGAGAAGTTTGTACTACTAAGAATGTGCAAAGCAGGAGGGTGCTGTCTGCCAAGGTGTCGGTAATTGATAGCCTGAGCAATGGGAAGCTAGCTGGGAATTTTATGATGATTTTTGATGGTTCTGGAAAATGCTACACGATCAAACCAGAAACGTTTATTTATTTATTCCCTGCGATGGGACGGGTTTGGGTGGGTTTGGATTACAAACCTTACGGGAGAAATCCGCCTTTGGATTTCCCAGAAGGGTTTTTTTCTGATACTTTGAAAATGGAAATTCCCCGATGGGAGGAACTGCTGTGGGGCTGCGCCTCCAGAAATGCCCGGACAGCCAAAAAAAAGGGGAGCAGGAGGAAAGGCACGGGAGAAGAATTGGGGCCACTGATGGCGTTTTCCTTTCCTTAGCTCAGTGAAAATGCTATTGTTACTTCTTTGCCCGGCGTGGATTTTTTGTCTTTTTAATCTGAATTTTCAGCAGGCGGAAAGCTGTTCCTTTGACAGCTTTAATCAGAAATAAAAGATCTGATCATGCAGGGAGGCAGAATCTCAATTTCAAAAACACGGACAAGAGATGGATGCGAGCGCTCGTGTGCCGGGATGCCTGCTACATTCACACGGCGGTCGGAGGCTGCACCGCCTGCAGAAATCAAATGGGGATGCAGCACCGAGGAACCTTCCAGACAACGAGAAGGAGCCTTTAAAAGGTTCAATCTCTGACTGTACAAAGGGGGAGAAAAGAGACAAACGGGAAAGAAGAGCATCATGGGCCCGAACGCCGCTCGGTCATGCAGCACGGGGCAGTGTGGCATCCCGCTGTGGGCAGGCGAAGGGCCTGGCTCCAGGCAGACACTTGGCAGCACCAGGGCTGGAAGCCCAGCTGCATTCAGTGCCTGCGAGGCGGTGGCCGGCAGCCAGCCGCAGACATGTGGCACGGGGATGGGAACAGCAGCAGGACCCCGAGCAGCGCCGGCCGCAGCCGCAGCAGTCGTGGGGCCGTCGTCTGCGGCCATGGTGCTGTGGGCTAGAAACCTGCGGGGATCGGCTGTTTTTCCCCTTGACAGCTGTGTATTATAACATGAGAGTGAGAGAGACTCAGAAGTACCCTGCAGGCTCCCTGTCTTGGGCTGGTTCTGCATGCTGCATCCAGTCAAAGGCTGAAAAAGGCAGAGGGAGAGCCTGCCTGAACCTGGCTGCAGGACATCCCATACAGCCACAGCTGCAAGCACCGCAAGTGATGCAGAGCTCGTGCCCGGGCCACCAGCTGTTCTTCCCTCAGTGAACTGGACTGGAAACTCTGCATCACCTGGAGCCCAGCATCTCCCAAGCACAGCCAGGGGCCGCCCCATCCTGCACCACCACTGACCGGGAATTTCTTGTTTGTCCATGGAAAAAATGGTATTTGCTTGAATGTTGTCCTGGGAGTTGATTTTCCAGTGTTGACTCATTCATTGGAAGGGAAGCGGGTAGTCTGAAACTGAGGGATATTCCACAGTCTGTCCATCTGTCAGTCTGTCGGGCAGCCCGGTGCAGAGCAGAGGAGGGGTGTCGGGTGAGCAGGGGCTTTCTCATGGGTGCCCACCCCTGCCCATGCCCACGTACTTGTGCTCTGCCACGGCACACCACCATGGGCACAGCAGAGATGTGGACTTCTGCAGGGTATACCTCCTCAGTGTCTGAATGCTGCTGTTCATCAGCATTGTACAGGCGATAATTGCACAGGTGAAGTCGGAGTGGAGTGACCTCAGCACCGCCGAACTCTTGGCAGAGAGAGAATCTGGGGGCACCTGGAGCACAGCTCGGCACTGCAGCCCTTTCCCAGCAGTGATTAATCCCCAGGAAATGTCCTGTGGTCAGGCCATTACCACTTAAATCTGCAGACGAAAATGAATCAGAGAAGCATATGACTGTGGGAAAATTGTCACCAAACTTGGACGGTTTCGCTTTGTTTCACCACAAAATTATTAATGAAGCATTGCGAGGGAGAGGGATCTCTGGCTGCACCCTCACATTAACTCCTCTACAGACCCCGGCAGCTCATAGTAGAGGTACTCGCAGGAGAGCAGTGCCCCGCTTCGGCTCCTGGCTTCGTGGAAATTCTCTAAATGAAGACAGAGAGGCTGAGCAGTGAGTGTTCCCAATGATGGCTGCCCTGTCTGGGTGTCTGCCTTGGCTGCACTCCTGCAGCCCTCTCCCAGCCCGCTGCAAGCTGTGCGCAAAGCCTGGGCTGGATTCTCCATCCTCCCGCGTCCTCCTCTGCATCCCTCCTGGGCCTCTCCCATCCCTCTATGGTGTGGGTTTTCTCCTGGACCCTGAGGGTCTGCCAGGAGTGGGGGCTGCCCAGAGCGGCTGTTCTCCCCTCCTCCCTACAGCAGCACCACCACCATCGCTGCTACCTGGTGTGTGCTTTATGGAGTGGCTGCCTGCGGAGCATCCTTCCCAGGGAGGACCAGGCAGTGAAGCAGGGTGTGTAATGAGATTCTTGGCAGCATTGTCTGCCTCTTGCAAACGCCTTCTGGAGTGGTTTGCCAGACAGATCTACAAGTGCAACCTCTCTCTGCTGCTCTGAAATGAAAGAGGGTTTTGTGGGGCCACCACAACCAAAGCCCTCTTGTGTAGCAGACCGATGGCAGTGCCACCACTGCCACCTCCTCCAAAGGGGCTGGGGACAAGTGGCAGCGATGGGAGGATGGAGCTGGGTGGAGCTGGAGGAGACTTCCAGTGCTGGGGGAGGAGCTGCAGCACTGTGGGGAGTGCAGGCACAGAGTGGGGCTCATGGAGTAACTCAGCTCTTATGCATGCATGGATATAACACGTATTTGAGGCAGAAAGAGCCTGGAGTTTGTGTGCAGAGCCTCACCTCTGAAATTTCATCTCAAAGCAAATGTATATATGTACATATTTTGCAGTGCACTCATTTAATAATAATAATGGAAAAAAAAAAAAAAGAGCCCTTAAAAAGGAGCAAATTCCTTGGCTGATAGAATCCACAGGGAGACCAACAGAACCCAGCAGCTCTGCAGCAAGATCTGCACAGCACAGCGAGCACTGAGGTGTGTG
>PPHD01022398.1:0-12863 GCA_002909625.1 Bambusicola thoracicus | reverse complement strand
CCTGCCGTTTGATGCTGGGTTACTGCTGGAGTTTTCATAGGAGTACCGTGTGACTAGAGTGAGACTCAGGAGAGATTTCCTAGAAAAAAAGTTAAACACTTGCTTTCTTGCTTTGCCATGAGCTAATGATTTCCAGAGCAGACTGCTCCACCTTTCAGGAGTTAATGAGATAGCGTTTAAAGCTATTTTGCAACTGGAAGAAGGTATAATAAACACAGTGGTAACTAATAAACATTAGTCTATGACTGTCTGGGCTAAAAAAGCTCTGAGTTAACAATGTAGCTTCTGTGAGAAAAATGTTTGTAATGTTTGAGTCACAGGGGAAGAAGGGTGGAGAATGAAAGTAAGCATACATGCAGTTCTGCTACGTTTAATTCCAATAATTATAAATCCTGCTTTATAGTGGATATTTTGTCTATATGAACAACTTGGAAAGCATGCATTCTCTGATTGTATTGATTTTTTTTCTTCTGAAAAGTATTACTTAATTTTCCAGTCTGTTATTTTTTGTCTTATTATACTTAATGCAGTATTTTGTTTAATATGAACTGAAATCATAGTAATTTTAGAACTGTGTTTGAAATGTGGAGACCTTAAAGAAGAAATTGTCAATAGCTGTTTGACATACTTGGCATGTTCTTCTGTTACTTTCCTTATAATCTGCAGTGCTTATTGAAAGCGTGGTTAACTGAGAAAGAAGATGCCTTAAGTAAGGTCCAGACAAGCAACTTCAGAGACCAAATAGATCTGAGTGTGAATGTTCGAAAACTAGCAGTGAGTATTTGTATTCTGATCTATCCTTTCAAATTTGAGTTTCAGTGAATGACAAGTTATGAGTTCGACTCCAGTAGGAGCTGTGAATGCATTGTAGCCTGGAGACCAGACTTACAACCTCTCCTTGTCAGGTTACTTCAATTTTAAAAGTCTGCATACATCTTTCTCCATGGTTGTTGTAGATTGGTGTGACCTTCTTTGGAACCTGTTTTTAGAATGTTTTACAGCCTTGTAGTCCACTAGACAGCTGCGTTTTCCAAGTTGTAATGTGTGTGTGTTTTTTAATGCATTGATACAGATTATATATAGTAATCATTTGTAACTGTAACTCAAGAGCTGTAGCAGATTAATAGCTTTTTCAGGGATGTGCTTTTCTTTAGTGTGTCCTTCATGTTTTGTTACACAAGAGACCTATGTTACATCTGGCTTAGGTAGTACATTTGTTCATGGAATTAAAGGCCAAGAGGTGGCAGAATACCTACTGTTATGTTTTAATATTTTCTTTTAACCTCAGATTTTGAAAGAGGACATGGGTATGAAACGACAGACACTAGACCAGCTGAATGAGCTTGGTCAGGATGTGGCCCAAATACTTGGGAATAGCAGAGCATCCAATCAAATCGACCATGATCAAGAGGAACTAACTCAGAGGTGGGACAGTTTGGTTCAGAAGCTAGAGGATTACTCTAACCAGGTACTTATTTATGCTCTGATTTTTTTATCTGGTTAGGAATGTATACGAACTATTGATACTGTGAGCAAAAAGTGTCAAGGTGAGTTCTTGGTATCTAGCTAGAGGTCACTGAATTCTCTTTCATGTGATTTTTATTTGTGGAAAAGATGTCTTTTTTTTTTTTTTTTTTTTTTCAAAACAAGTTGTTAACCTGACTGGTACCAATGCTCCTTTCTCAGGATGATTAAGCTTTATTTTTTCTGATGAGTAAAGCAAGCTTACTGTGTATTTTCAATCAATACAAATGCTTTAAAACATTTATAAGAGTTCTAGGACTGAACTAAATCTCATATTAAAAGAAAACAAAGACAAAACCCAAAACTCAGAACAAATAAATGAATGGGAGACATAGAGGCATTTATGCTCTGTCAGTACGATTTCTTATCTGTTGAAATCAGAGCAGTTGTTTGTTTGATATGTAAGGCTGACAGCCAAGCTGGACTGTTAAGTGTTTATTTTAGTATTTTGAGTGCTTGCTAATATTTCATTTAGACAGAGCTCCCATTGGCTTCTGTGAGAACTTTGTTTGACAGTTTTATGTCTCATGTGCCTCTTTTTGGTGATACTGAAAGACTATTATGGTGATGGCTGCAGTGCTCCTTCACAATCCATTTAGTATGTAGTGAATGAGTTGTGTGATCTATGAGTAGGGTCCATTTCAGCCTTACTTTGTTCTTGCTTTTGAGTCAGTGCAGTGCAGAGTGCTAAATCCTGTGCTTGTCTATTTGCTCCCCCGAGATATCAAGCACATGCTTAGCTAGAACTTACAGAATAATTCCCATGAGACTTATGCTACAACATATGGAAGAATGTGGAAGGATTCTACTAACTTCAATGAATTTTATACATTAGTTTTTAGGTCACCTACTCTGTGTGTTTGCTCTTTCTAAGCTGCATGTTTGATTTTGTGGAGAATGTGTATCAGATACAGAACGTTATGTTAATAAACACAAAGGACCTTGATTCTTTCTTTAGATGATCCAAGCAGTTTTAGAAGAAAATATACAGGTAATGGATTGTGTTGGTTTAAATTCACTTGTGCTAGTATGAAATTCTCATTGAACTGAGAATTTTGGTGCATAACTCCCATCTGTAAAATGAGAATAATGGTGTTTTCTTTGGGAGTGCTTTGGCATCTATGATAACAATAATTCATGAGTACTTGTTGAAGGCTAGGTACGATCACTTGTAGGAGTAAATGAAGGGGCTTTTATAACTGATGACTGAAAGGAACCAAACAAGTATTTAACCCTTTTCGCTAAATCATTTTGTATAGGTAACTCAAGCTGTAGGAAGCGTAGGGATGCCGCAGATTTCACAGAAGACTTCTGCAGAAACAATGTCATTGAAAGAAAAGGTGGTGGTAAAAGAATCCAGGCAGGAATCACCTCCACCACCGCCTCCAAAGAAAAGGCAAATCCCAGCGGACAGTGAAGCAAAGAAAAAGTAAGTATATGTCACTGCCAATTACTCTCACCCATTAGGTAATACATAAGTTCATTTCCCTTGGTCTTGGGTTTTGAATCTTGAGTGAGGAATGTTTAAGCCGCAGTTGTGAAGTTGGGCATGAGAAATGGGGAGTTTTCAAAGAACCAGGAAGCCTGCAGCTGCCATTAATTTCAAAAGAAAGCAGAGATGGTGGTTCTTTTCTTTTTTTTTCTTTTTTCTTTTTTTTTCCAAAGAAGCGAATCTTCATTTCTTTGTACCTCAGCTCCTTTGCTGAAAGATAGAATTGATTTTATTTACTCTGTTTTGGAAAAACATCTTCACATCATGGGATAAAAAGTGTAGTGGAAGGACCAAGTGTTTTGATTTGCTGTGTATTTCTGGTCTCCATAA
Source organism: Bambusicola thoracicus (assembly GCA_002909625.1). NCBI lineage: Eukaryota > Metazoa > Chordata > Aves > Galliformes > Phasianidae > Bambusicola > Bambusicola thoracicus. The sequence continues at coordinate 9,517 of PPHD01022398.1, read as the reverse complement.
AATATATAGGAGAAACTATTTAAAAACAACAACAACGAACACCTTAAAAAGCTTTTCAATCTACCTGGTATTTAGTAACAGATTAGATATTGCAGTGATGTCTCCTTTCACAAGTGTGTCTGGAGAGACTGATTTTTTTGCATATATTTTTAGTGATGTGTTTCAGCGCTTTCATTAAATAGTGTATCTAAAACTAAAGGAATTGCTTTAAAGATAAATGAAGGTAAATGTTGCATACTCATCCTTTAGCTATTTGTATTAGCCTTAGAAAGTAATTTTTTTTGTGTTGCCACTGCTTTAAACTTTTGGCACATTTTCTAGGGAGATGCTTAGAGTGCTGCATCAAGAGCAAGCAGTTTAAACTGTGTTAAGGACAGTGTCAAGCTTTCCTCTGATGCTTTTTCCCAAGCCTGATTACATACACTGAAACCAACAAATAGCCAGGAAATGGAATTCTGCAGTTTTTCCCACAAAAATTTTGAGTGGCTGACAAAAAGTTCTGCATCTGTTCTGAGGTTGTTATTCCACATTAGGTTTTATATCATGTTAAGTATATATTAAGTATGTTATATCATACTGTCATTGTAGTAAGATCTAGTGGTCTGTAGAGTACTTGCTCTGTCCTCTAAAGTTGTGTACAATATTGGTTAATTTGGGAGGGTACTTTTGTGGTAACGGTGGTCATGACTGACGTAAGTTATAACCTACAATGCTTAGAAGTTTTAGGCATGAGAAAGTTATGTCAATATGGACAATTTCAGCTGTAGCCAAAAATCTTAAGCGATAAGCTAATTTTCAGTCAGCTAAGCATTAAGAAAAAAAATGTCCATACTCATTACGATGAACACCTAAGCTGCTAGCTTTTTCTTCAGACTAAACAGCACTGCAAACTCTTCAAAAACCTAGAATGTACTGAACTTTAAGACTTTAGATTTTAAGACAGTCAACAGAATAGGAAAAAAAAAAAAGGGCCAAACCAAAATTGTCTAACCTTTTAAACCAGGTTTGATGCTGAAAGTGCTGAGCTGTTGAACTGGATTTCAAAATCAAAAGCTGCCATTCAGGCCACAGACATCAAAGAGTACAAGAAGATGAGAGAGACTTCAAGCGTGAAAGAAAAGTTGAAGGTAAAATGAGGAGAGGGAGAGTTTTTTCCAGTGAATAATATATTTTGTTTCTTTAAGCTGGCTGTCAGCTTAAGGTGTGACTAGATCCACATGCTTTCTGGAGATTAAGTCCTTTTGTTAAATACTTCCAAGCTGGTCAGACATGAAAATCTGACCAACTGGACACAGCTTTTTGTTGGTGTTGGGTCACACAATCCAAAGAAAATTTTAAAAGCATCTGTAACTAATGCTTAGTATCTCTTTCACAAAGCAGTTTATTTTGGCTTCATGCTTCATGGTTGGTGGTGGACTTGACACCCACTCAGGGTCCAGAGTGTTCTGTTATGTTTCCGGGGTTTAATTTTTAAAATTTCTAAAATTAATTTTAGAGAAAGCAGTGATAATTACAACTCATGTGAATTATTACTGGTTTGCAGGATAAGATCTGCAATTCTACAATAACTTGTGGGAACTATAAAATAATTCTTTTATCTGTTCTTTCTATTCCAGGAATGTGTTCTTGCCTTTTTTGGTCCTAGATCATACTTTGTTAGTGAAGGCTTACTGGAGCTTTAGCAAGATCCAGGCCTAGTTTTGAAATCAAAGACAATGCTTAAGATTATCTATAAGGAGACTTCTTCTCAGTGTGCAAATGGAAAATGGTGCCAGTAGGAGTATTCGGAGTGATAGTACTGTTGGAAATAAAAAACAAAACAGTCCTCCCCAATACTTTATATAGCTTTATAGAAGCTTGTAGCCATTTATAAAATAGGCTCCAAGATGAACACCAGGTTCCCATGAAAAACACTATTTTTAAATGATTGAACACTAAGTGGATAGGACAGTGGTTTTTTTCGAACTGTGCAAATGTGTGCATGTTGCTTTAAAATTTACTATTGGAAGTCTAAGCCAGAGAAATAATCTTGGGCATTAATTTCAAAAGGATTTTATGTCTGAGAGAGGAACTTGTACCTCTAAAACAAATCTTTGTGGTTTCATAGCATTTTCCTTGTTGTATCTCTATCATGAAGAAGAGTGAAGCTCTAAAGCGTAGTGAAATGGGAGTACCAGTACGCTGTAGTTTTTGCTGGAATTCTAGGTAACAAGTTGCTTCTAGTTTCTGCCAGAAATTTCAGTGTAGAGGTGAGGGGAATATTTAAGTCTTTTACACAGGTTCACATCAAATAATCAGAAGTGTAATGTTATAGCTGGTGTCTCTGACTGTTTTAGCATCATTTTATTCCTGGTGTCATGATAATCATCTTTTTGCTTGTTTAATACTTGGGATCCATCTTCTGTGTTTGCTTTACAAGCAAACAGAACCAACATCCCCAGTATAAGGTGCTGGAATGCATTTTGGGCAGTAGCGGGAAAATAACATACAGATAAGTAACATCTGGATAAAAACACACAACCAACAAAGCACTCTCTGAAACTGTTCTTTTGGGGTTCAATTTGTAGGTGATAGAAAAAGAGAAGGTTGAAAAAAGCCAAAAGCTAGATGATCTGAAACGAAGTGGACATATTCTTTTGGATCAAATGGGCAAAGGTAAAAGACTTGAAGGTTTTTCTGTTTTGTGATTTAATTGGGTGATTTACTGGGAAATAATACTAAAGTACATGTTGTCTCCAGTTAATCGTTGCAACGTATTCCTTCCCTCTCCCTCCACTTTATTTTCTTCAGAGACATTGGTCATTGTTACTGTTAATGGTAGCAAATCACATCAATTGCTCGTAAAGCTTATAGACAAGCTTTATTATTATTATTTTAAAGCATGCATACTCATTTGCAAACTTTTAAGGGTTGTTTTATTGATATAGGAGTAATTTCTTAATAATAGATTGGCGTCTGCATGCTTTTAGGGAGAAGAGTTAGTTTTATTTTAAATCATTTGAAAAACTTAAGTGTAAGATTTTAAAATGTAACTATCTTGAAGTGAAAATCTTGAAACCATATTTAAGCTGTATGGATGTGTGTATGTATCTTTCTATTCATAGTTTTCTCTATTTTTGAAAAAACTGTCGGGTTGTTTTGGTAACACAGTCAGAATTTATAGTTCAAAGTCAAGAGGGAAGCCTACATGCTTGAGAAAATGATTGATTGTCAATTAAAACACTTATCCCTGGGAAAATTATGGAAAGCTGAATCTATAAGGCTTGCCAAAATCTTGTTTCATAATATGACTAAACTTCATCAGTGCAGTGTGACTTTCTCCACAAAAGAGCTATTCAGATCATCAAGATACCATGATTTAGATCTGCTGTGCATTTGATTGTTGGTGAGCTTTCTGTAACTGGTAGTATTCAGATTGGTGAAAGGATGGTATTACTGTTTCACGTACTGATTTCCATTGGGTTTCCCAACTGCCACACTTCTTCCCAGCCAGTTTCTTTACTAGGATGCCTCAATCTGCTAAGCATCTTGAGTGCTCCTTCCTTGCCCAGTACAGATGAAGCTGTTTAAAATGCTTGTCGTTTCCTAAACACTGATGGTCTTGAAGCCACAGATTTGGTGTGGAGTTTGGATTATTAAAAACTTGTGACTCTTCCTACTGTTTGCTGCCTTGAAGCTAGGAATCTACAGAAAATAAGGCTTATGTATCCAATCCACATCCCCCAGCTTTGTTAGGTCTGCTAATGTGTTTTGTCCAATTTGGAATTACAACCCTTCTTTCCAAAACCAGGCCCAGCCATACTTGTGTACGGGCACATGTGTATGCATCCATTTCTGACTGTACAGGCCTTGCCATGGTAACAGTGACTGATCATTGCATACTCTTGTTACAGGACTGGTTGCAGCTGCCGTGCTTTTGTTTTGTAGATGTGCCAGGCATATGGACAGTGTGTTAAACACAGTGGGAGGATCTATGGAGCAGAGCCTTTGAATGCCCTTGTAGAAGCTGTCTGGCTTCCCCAGAATGAAATGTTGGGCTGTATTTATGCTGAAACAGTACAGAAATTGACCCCTCTATATGTATCTCCTTGCACTCCTGTCCAAATTACAGAACTGATAAGTTCAAATGAACCAAATATGCCTAATATAAAGAAGGGCATCTTGATACAGAATCAACATCAAAAGCGTGCAATGGCCAGAACGTATTGTTGAACACACATTGGACTGAAATTTCTTCAGCAAAATTGCCAGATGCTTCTGGCACTTGAGGAAATAAAAGAATGTGGAATGCATGTGGATGGGAAGTCTTTTCGCTTATTGGTGCTGTTTCCTCAAGTAACACATTAATTTACCAGAAAGACGGTGTAGCACATGCTTCATGTACTCACTGAGTGGGAAATAGCTTTACTTCATCAGATTGCTTTTGTAGCTATTCATATGATCTAGTTATTAATCATGTCTGCGTGCACTGTGACATTGTCAGCCGCGGTTCCCACTGTCTCCCAGACAGACTGCTGGATTTCCATTTTCTTTTTCAGTGAATTTATCGCTGCTTTCCAACTTTTGGCTTCCCTTTACCTTTGTGGAGGAAAAATAAAGTTATTTAGATCAATAAATCAACATGAAGACAAGTTAGAAAGACAAGTTAGAATGGTGAAGAGAGTTGTGACAGTTTCAGAGTTAGTATGTTACTAAAAACTGAAAACCTGAAAAGAAGGAAAGTGGAGTATTTTACTTACATGTATTCTGTCTTTGACTGTGGAAATCAAAAGTTAAAACACTGTTAATAAAACATTTTAAGGATTGTTGACTTGTAAGTGAAGCCTTTAGCGTGTTGATCCAGAGGTGCGCCTACCTGTATCTGAAGTGACAAATGGTTAAAATCTTGTTAATCAAAATTAGTTGCAGTTACTCAACAGTAATTTATATCATTTGTTTAGAGGGACTTCCTGCAGTGGATTTAAAAAACCTGATGGAGAAAATATTGTCAGGATGGAAAGAAGTGGTTCAGCATGTAGAAGAATTATCCAGAAAGATAAAGTACCAGGAAGATATAAATGCATACTTTAAAGAAATGAATGAGCTTGAGAAGATTGTAGTTGAAAAGGAGAGCTGGCTTAAAAATGATTCTTCAGCATCCCAGCCCTCAGCAGTCCTGAAAGATTTGTGTCAGGTAAGTGTGGCAAAACTTGTTGCTTTTGATTGGAAGCTCTCAGGAGCACAGGATACCCCAGAGGAATTTAGCATCCTTCATAATGTAACTCACATTTTCTGAGAGGCTCCAGGGCACTGGATGTGACTGGAAGATGTTGGTACCTGTGTTGTAGTTGCCCTAGTAATGTAGATATGTTTTTACATTAGCTTACCTCTTTGTGTTAACAGGGTGCAATTTGATTCTGTTTTTAATCTCTTACAGAGGGAATTAACTTATCTTGTAAGCTTGAGTCCACGATTGGAACACCTGAAAGCTACCTGCAAGGTGCTCACATCTCAACCTGTGCCTCCAAACTTCATTCAAGAGAGCTTGAATAGTTTTCTTGATCGCTTCAAGTTGACTTGCCAGAGACTAGACGAACGTCACCAGCAGCTGAAGGAAGGTAAATATTCTTTTATAAAGTTCTCTCAATTCTCATGTTCTGATTTTTTTTTTTTCTTTTTGTCTTCCTTTTCTCTTGAGTAATACCTTTTGGACTACATGAGTGTGCTCTTGGAGCCTTTGCGCTGCAGCAATGCTGCTTAATTTTAAAGAGAATTTGAAATTAATGCCATCACTGTGAAAATATTGTCCAGAGATTATAATTGTTCATGCAAGAAAGTAACTTCCTTGATTTTTTTTTTTTTTTTTTAAATCTTTTTCTCTTTTAACCACATTATGTGATTGTCTTTAAGGAGTATTTGGATCATAGTTTCCATCAATTATGATATATTGTCAAAGACTTAGTATAAGATTTTCAAATGCAACTAGGAATAAAGCTGTAAAGAGAGAATGCGAAAAAATAGTAGTGAGAAGAAATCAGAGAGAAGGAATACTTGTAAATGATGTTCAGTGAGCGAATAGTTCCAACACAATATTTATATTTTTGTCAAAGGCATTTATTCCCATTTTCAAGCTGGGATTCCTCTGTAACAAAATCTAAAACTAAATGTGCATTTTATATCTATATCTATTTTACATTGACGTACTAATACTGTCTTGTTTGGATATTCATAATCTTATTGTTACATGTGTATACATGTTCTTCTGTGAGTGGAAATATATTCATTGTGTAAAAAACTTTGCACTGTATCGAAAGTAGTCAGAAGCCAGCTGTATCTTTTTTCATTTAGTTCCTCAGGTATCAAACATACAGTGTTTGGATAGGTAGAAGCACTTCAGTCAGCTTCAGTAGCCATTGGTACAAGCTTTATAGCTTGGATCTGCAATATTACGTCTTCTCAGTTCAGTTAACTAATCGCCAGACATCTTAGGTGTGAGATTGAGTAATGTAATTATAAAAAAAAAAAATCCTCTAAATCAAACTCCAGTTAGTTGATTTTGCATGAACATCATTATCTAGCAAGACTCTTCAGCAGGGTCTGATGTGATAGAACAATGGGAAATAGTTTCAAGCTGTAAGAGGGGAGATTTAGATTGGATATAAGGAAAAAGTCTTTTACAGTAATAGTAATGAAGCATAGGAACAAGTTGTGCAGAGAGGTGGTGGATGCCTTGTGCCTGGAGGCATTCAAGGTCAGACTGGATGGGGCTCTGAGCAACCTGATTGAGCTGTAGGTGTCCCCGTTCATTGCAGGGGAGTTGGACCAAATGGCTTTTAAGTGTCCCTTCCAACTTAAACAGTTCTATGGTTACTGAAAACAAAAGTTTGAGATGCTTTCAGAAAAGCTATTTGACAGAAAGAAGGATAGTACAGGTAACATAAGATTGAAGATCACAAAACCAAAAGCATAAACAAAGCCTTTCACTTTCATCCCATTCTAAAGATCTTCAGATAATGTTTTTAAAACTGATTCTACTAGTTTTTGGATAAGGCTGATAAAATCTTCATGTTCACTTGAAAGAATATTTGTATTAGCTTTTCTCTGAACATTATCAACCATATTGTTCCCTAGTGTTAAGTTACGCAAGGATGTAGCATTTCTGAAACTGTTTAATAGATTAGCAATATCATACTTAAAGTGCGTGATGTAGTTTGAAAAGTTGTTTGGATCTGTCACTAACAGAAATAAATAATCCTAGAAATGAAGAATGGAAGATTAAGGAAAACTTTCAAAAACTAAATGTGAGAATGGAGTTCCTTCTTTTTTTCACGGCCTCGTTGAGTCATACACAATTCCTTTTGTAATACTGATATTTCAAATTATTTGGAATTTGGCTTGCTTTTCAGGCACGTTTTGCTTGGGTTTTTGTTACTTTCAGAAATTTGTTATGAGCATTAAAACCCTCATGCTGACTTCACTGCACAAAATAGACATCTCTGTTAATATTCTACAGCTGAGTATGAACAACGCAGACACATAAGCAGTTTCTTTTTCATTTTGTTTTTGAGAAATTGGAGGAAGCATTTTGCTAATGGCCTCAGGTGGAAGAGCATTTACTTTGTGTGTAGTAAAAATAGACTCAAGTACTAAATTATTTGGCCGTTCATACAGTGAGTTGCACAAGGCCTGAATACTTCAGTCATGTCAATGCAGAAAACTGTATGAATGATATATATCTGCCATGCTCAAATTACAGTGTATACGTTAATTCTTACTGTGAAAAGTAATTATATTGATTATCATGAGTTGGTTCATATAGAATACCAATAAAATGGTTATCTTGTGTGACTATAATGGTTTTTTTCATGCCATACGTCATTTGAGTGAGCATTAGTGTATTTGAATCAGTTATTACTCACTAAAAAAAATGTTACGTATCTTGATATGCTACATTTACATTTGTGTATATTATTTTTTTTTCCTAATGGTTGATTTTCTCTGGGTTGTCCATAGTTAAACAGCAGGGGGAAATGCTAGTTTGGAGTTTCTGTTTGTTTATAATATAGCTTAAATTGCTGCAAGTTGAAAGCATTTCCTGAGCCATGTAGTGGAGAGGAGCAGCTAGTGTAGAAACCAAGCATTTGTGAACTTGGCAGGCTTTCTTACTGACACAAGTCCTACTCTTTTCATGGTTGTTAAGTGTCTGAAAAGTCCCTGATTGAGTGGTGCTCAGTACCATCAGTACTGACGTTTTTGATGGAAATTATGACTTTTTTTTATGAATGAGAGACTATGTTTATTATTTTTTCTCCTTCAAAATTAGCTGTATTTTAGTGACATTTCTCCTATTCGCTTTATAGCGAGCTCTTCTTGTTTTCCTTGTAAATTGGTGCTATCTTTTTAAGAACAGCAAGTTAGATAATTGTGTTTCTCCCTGTGCATGTTGACTCACTCCTTAGTTATAAATGGCACAGCAGTTCTGATGGCAAGCTGTTGAAAAGCTACCTGGTGAGTCAGAGCAAGTTCTAGATTAATTTTCACTCGTGGTGAAGGAATGAAATTGCTTAGGAATTCAAGGCTGGAGGATGTGCATAGCAGAGTACTGTTTTTACAGCTAAAATACTGCTTGTTGTAGTTTTTGAAAACTTCCGTTTTCATTCTGAAACTCCAGAATTACGTGCAGCCTCCTGTGTGGAATTCCACAGAGGACAGATTTGGTGAAAATCAGAGGTGCAAAGAAGGACCTCAAGCAGATATTCTGTCCAAACTTTAATTCCCTTTTCAATGTTCCCAAAGAATGCCTCTATTCCGACATTATGCTGGAAGTTGGAGCTTTTTCGTATTTGTGTGTATGAATACGTGTTTAAATTGAGGGGTCGTCTTTTGGATCTTCTGTTTATGTTCTTTTATTGTATTTGTATTAATTAATCTCTCACAATAACAGAGACAGAAAGCCTGCCTAGCCAGGACTTCTTAGGCTCTCTGCAGAGGCTGAAGGATGTGCTGAGCGAGGTGGAGTGCAAGCAGCAGGCAATTGCGAGTGGGCTGAGCGACCCTAGTAAGGTTGAAAAAGCCTTGCAGCAGACAAAGGTAATCCTTATCTTTTTTTCCTAATTTGTTCTGAGAAACCCCAAGGAGGGTGTCAGGGCCCAGGAGTGTCCCCCTTCATAGGCGCTTTGTTGCTTGAGTTGGGAGCTGATGTGGCCGATCCAAGGTTGGCTGCTTCGTGCTCCTGCAAGTGCTGGATGTAGCCTAGCTAGATTTGGGATGCCTTCCTGGTGATCAGCAACTTTCATCCTACCAGGGCATTTTAAGAGGGTTTAAGAGTGGCCTCCAGATTGCCCTTCAAAGAGAAAAAGTGTTTGTGAACAGTAAGGGTAATAGAAATAGAAATTCAGTGCAGTAGAAGTGGAATTTTTGTTTCCTATTATGAACATACAAAGTATCTGTCAATCTGTGGTTGACAATTACTTTATAAATACTAGGGCTGTAGTCGGGGAAGGAGTCATGTGTCTCCTGTACTGCTTTTTTTTTTTTT
>PPHD01022397.1:0-12864 GCA_002909625.1 Bambusicola thoracicus | reverse complement strand
ATACTATATATATATATATATGTATATTTTAATGGAGAATTCTAAGATAACTCGTTGTATTGGCTGGTTGAGCAAGCAACAGGACCTTAATTAAAAAATGAGTTTTATAGAATGAAATTTGTACAAGAATTGTATTTCTTTTGAACGCTGAAACACTCCAATATTTGAGCTGTAATAAACCCTGTATTTTTCACTTGAAAGCTGTGTCCTATTACAGTTAGATAAAAACAGTGCTAACCTCTGTTTCTTCACAGCATGTCTTCACAAATGATAAAATCTATGTATTACTGAACATATTCTAAGTAGGAAATTTATTGAGTTGTCAGTACAATAAACACACCGGGTCTCAGTCTTCGGCAATTATGTACGAGATAAATGTAGCAGAACTCAGTGCAAGACCTTCCTGAAGATTGAGGTGATAGATGTATGAAATACAGTTGATTGCAGTCGCTCTCGCATGGACTTCTCCCACATGCTTGCTAGCACCATATCCAAGTGCATGGCTAATCTGGGGCAGATGCATATTTCAAGACATACATGTGCAGGTATTCATGTTATGATACTTCCAGCACCAGAGAGTTACTGCTGACCATGGGTATTACAGCATGTCTGGATCCCCAGGTTATTCCTGATTGTGCCCAGGATAAAGCCAGCCCCTTATCTGATGTCGTGGTGATCTCAACAGGATGCTGAGGGGAAGGATAACAGATAACAAAAAAATGGAAAACTGCAGTATGCAGAAGGGCGTGAACTACTCCTAAGTGCTGCTACAGTTCTACTACTAAAGACAGTCTTCTAAATGGCTTTGGGTGATGTTTATATATATTCCACACTGCTCCTGAGGAAATCAAATGAGCAAGCAAGTAGGACAGCTGTCCCCAGCACATTTGCAAGCCAACCTTTATCCTAGGCTACTCTCTTAAAAATGCTAATGTTTGCAAAGTGCTGTAATCCACTTGTGTCAGGTGTGGATGCAGTGTAGAACAAAGAATATTATTATTGTGTCGAAGTAATAAAATACCATTTCCCATTCCTGCTCTTTGAAGTGGCATTCCTAAGGGACTGGATGGCAAGGCCCTTATCAAAGTGGCAGTGTGCATTTTGATGTAAGGAGGTACGTGTTTGTTTCTAACATTTGCATTAAATAAAACAACACGAAATAATCAGGAATCTTGGAGAGGTCCTTGGAGATGTGAGAGAACGGGGGAGGTCACCAGTATTGTTGCAGATGGGTCATTGATACTAAATGAAATAAAAGAGTGCAAATCATCGCTGCACTGACACGAGTTTTCTGTAGAGGAAAATGATGTGGCTTGACATAGTGTAACCGGATCTAATGTGATGTGATGCTATAAATGAGAGGTACCATAGATACTTGTAGTGTATATTTTTTGACACGCTACCTCTGCTATGTGTGAGCTGCCAGACAGTGTTCTGTGGTTCACCGAGCACCAAATTGCTTTCAAACGGGCAAGCTTACCACGTCATGATGCACAAAAAGGAACCAACCCCTTTGGTTGTTCAGTCATAGACCAAATGACCGAATGTGCACCGCCACGCTTTTTTGAGTTTGGGGCTGGTGTGTAAGCACAGGTGCTGAGCTGAGAAATCATCATTACAAATTGGTAAGTGAGAAAGATCCCTGCTGCTGCTGGAGACAGAAACAGAGCAGTGTGGCTTCTGTCATGCTCTTGAAGAGTGTCAGGCTGGTTGAACCCACTAACACTGCCCAGCCAGCTGAGGTATGATGAATTGCGAAGGTTAATTTTGAGTCAGTGAGTCCAAACCCTTGTGCCGTGATGGTTCCAGCGGTCTCCAGTTCAGCAGCAGTAAGGTCGTTGAAAGTTCATGAATTTGCTGACAAGTACTGCCTTTGACCAGAAAAAGGAAGGGAGCAGTCAGCGGTTGCCTGGTATGGGCTTTTACTGCCTGGGTCGGTATTGCTGAGGATGGGTGGAATTCTTTACTGTGGAGTCCTTTGTTCTTACTTCTGGCAAAGAAAAGAGTTCAGGTGGATGTCCCATGTTCTCCTCAGCATAGGAAGAATGTTTTATATCTGAAACTAGAAAATATTTTAAGGATCAAGCCAACCCATCACCAAATGAGTTAATGCATGCAACAAAGGCAGAGTAATATTGATGTATGAACAAAATTGTTTTCAGTATAAAACGGGAAACACTGTGTGATTGTAAGAGTGGGAAAATGTTCAAAGAAATGTGTTATTATGTGAAACTACAACAGCGGAGCATGAGATGTAAGGTGTGTGAGGGAGTCCTTCCAGTGCTCAGCATTCGTGGCGCTCCAGACTGAGTCCTGTTCTGGGGCTAATGATCACTTGGCTGGTTTGCATTAATGTATGGATTTGAGATTTGAGTAGGCAGACAGCGCTGCATTAGCTGGAGTAGCAGTAGGCTGGGATGGGCGAAGTGGTAGAAAAAGCTGAGATAATACCACTATGCTAGCTTTCTCCGTGTACTCATTTAGACCAACTCTCTGGTCCATTAGGGCTTATTAGCTATGATTCAGGGCTGGCCCAGGTAATTTCACTCCATCTCTGTCTGCTGCTCCCTGATGCACTAGGTTTTAGGTATAGCACTGGAGGAACAATAAATTATTTGCCATCTGTTACATCAAATGGGCCCTGAGGGAAAATCTGGCTGGAGGTGCAAAGGCATTTGTTCCAAGGGAGATGGTTTCGGTTATAGATGTTGCTGCATCTTGGCTGACTGCAAGTGGTCCTTCAGTTGTTCTACCAGAGCACTGTGTAAAGTTAGAAGTACCTTTTCTGGAAGGACTTCGGGTGATGCTTGTGATTTCTGCCCTGTCATGCAATACTGCCTTGTGATCAGAGTCGAGACTTTCAAGTAGTCCTGCTGTAAAGAGCTCCCGCTGTGCTGTTCTCTGTCTCCCTCTAAAAGAAGGTGTATGCCAGTACTTCTGACTTGTGTAGCAGATGTGTGGTGCCTGCCGTGGTCGTGGTCCCCTCAGGAGGATGGCGGATGACACACTCGCTTTCTCCACATGCCTGGATTTATTTCCCAAGCATAGCGATGGGAACTTCTTGATGTTTCTCTTGGTGTGAGATCAGAACAAGGCAGGGCATTCCCACCAACCCCATGCTGTATATGTGTCCTAGAGGGATTTCTGAGATGGCCAGAACCTCTGCAGACTTAAACCCTTCTATAGCTCCTCTTAGACCACACAGATCTCCAATTAATTTGTTGTCGCAGTTTCTTTGCGGGGTTTCTCTGCTGAATTACACAAGAGCTAATTATTATTGTTACACAAAATATGTGATTTCTTTTTCTTGCTGCTCTGTGCAGAGCATTGTTAAAAACCCGTAGATATCTCCCTCTGCTTTCCTGGGCTATTTTTTGCACATTTTTCTGATTCATTGTACAATAACCGCATTGTTTGATAAGCTGTAATTATAAAGCTGCCCTCTTAAATAAAACAATAATTACTTCAATACAAATATTTCCGAAGCCAACGTGCACGAGTGAAATTAAAATGTTCTGTCCCTCCCTGTCCAGTGCTGGATTCCTGCCCATCCTGCAGCGCTGTGCCTTCATCTGGCATACCGCAGCAGAGGCTTCTCTGCAGGCAGAGATATGGCAAACCAGCAGCAACCTGTGACCAAAATTGTGATGGGCTCAAACTGTCACAGTCCTGTGGTTTTAGTGGCCAATTTAAATGTTCTCTTATTTATTTATTTTTATTTTTTAGCACAGTTCATGACAGTAATTCCTTCTTATAAGGCACATCTTCAACATTCTCCTCCCTCTCATCTCGGTGGGTTTGGTTTCTTTCCTTTTTTAATGCTCAGAGAGGGTAGGGATGTGATGTATTTCGTTTCTGACGCAAATGACTGGAGCTCTGTTTTCTAACTTGCTTATTGCTTAAGTTCCACTTGGCGTAGTACCTTCCATTATTTCTGCTTTGATCTGCTTGTGACTCTGCGAACCTTTGGCAAAAGCAGGAACGAGTTGGATGTGGCATGCTGGCCCAGCTGGTTGCTATGCCATAGAGCAGCTGCTGTGCAGGAGGGGCCGCGCGTACAGAGCCGGTTCCCGCAGAGCTGAGCGCTTTGCCAAGGGTACATCAGAGGATCCAGGGAGAGCTTGGAAAAACCACGGCAGAAGCAGAAGAGAATGGTTACTTAACCCCCCAATAAAACAAGCCTTTCACGTATATACTAACTTCGCTTTGCCAACAGATGCTTTCCATTCCACTGAGCATCCTTTCGTCAACCTTACTGTAAATCCTTCTACAAATCATATATATTAAAACCAAAACAATATCTTCTTTCCACGCGCTTTCTATTTGGCCTTAGAGCTGCAGAATCGGTTCTTGCTCAGCAGCGCTCCGATGCCCACAGTGCTGTTGCTCCATGGAGGATGCAGCAGTTGCTACGGGCACAGGCAGAGCCACCTTCTGTCACTTCTGCCTTGCTGGGCATGTGAGCTGGGCACAGTGACTCCATTTTCTCCCTCTGCAAAGGAAACTCAAAGCTCCAGCTTTAAGTCCCTCCAACTCTCTCAATGGCCCTTTCTTATATAAGGGTAAATGTGAAAGAGCTGAGCAGTTTGCTCCAAGGAGTCTTGGAGAGAGGGTACTGGTTTTCTGATTACCGGGGGGAGAATTTAGTTTTTAAACACAGAGACTTAAAACTGACCATACTAAGATTAAATATTTGTGGGAAAGGCGGGGAGCCTGTTTATAAAAAACAACACCAAAACAAAGCCAAAACAGAATTAAAAACCCCACGTGCCTCATTTTGATTTTTGGCTTTTTTGGGTTGCATATGGCTTTGGCAGGAGCTAATCTGATTTTCAGGGACACCACATGGCTGCAGTGACTGAGTTCGGGTAGATTTCCCCTTGTGCGATGTGATAGATTGGCAACTATTTATCTGGAAACAGTCCTCTGGAATTGAAGCCTCGTGGAAAGGCTGGCCTCTGAGCCGTATGCCTTCACCTTTGCTCATGTACAGAACCAGTGCAGGGCTTGCATTGTGTTTCATGACACTGAGCACATTCTTACCTCTTGCAGTGTAGTATTTGAGGAGGAGGTGAATGAGTGGACATCAAGTTATCCAGATCTGTGAAGAAGGCAGTAACTGGTACTCTTCCCATTTTCCTTTCATGGTTTCTTGTAGGAGGTAGAAAGCAAGCTCTTTAAAAGTCTGGGCCGATATAATCTCTTTAAACTTGTATAGTCTGCCAGAGAAGCAAAAGATGTTGGGAGCTTGTTCTTTCTCTTACTGCTACCTGTAAAGCTTCTTTGTGCCTGGTGATGCTGGTACGCATTTTTATGGTGGTCCTGCAAAATACTGCACTAAAAGATGCTCTCTGCTGAAGATACCTTTTTATATTTGCATTATTCACACAGTGCACCATTTTTTCCTTCCAGTAACGTGCTTCCGCTGTCAGGGTTGGTGCTGAGCACACACCATTGGCAGCCTGACGGGGAGTCATCTGCGGGAGAGGAGTGGCTGCAGAGGTTCAGCTTCCCGTTTAACGAACAGAGAATGGTCATATCTGCAGGGGTCAGCAGCAGCGTGGGGGAAAGGATTCCGCTGTGCTGTAGAAACTGCCGCTTCTTCAAATGTGGGGGTAAGGGGCACGGGAGAGAGAGAATTTGCAGCTACTCAACTTTTTCTGTTAGAGAGCTCACAGCGAGGGATTGTTGACTCAAGTTCAAATGCTCCTGGAAAATAAATAAGTAAAATTTAAGAATATCCCCGAATGGCACGAGAACACATTGAAAAAAGCATGTGGTAATGGGTAAGAACGTTGGTTTTTTTTTGGTCCCAGTGGAAATTAGTATGAGTGAAAACATGAATCCTTGTTTAACGGTGTAAAAAGATGCACTGTCTTTCTTACTGTGTTTTTCTGAACACTGACATTGCAAGGGAAAAAAAAGGAAAAATGCTTGCTTGTTAGTGTGTTGTATTTTGTATCTGATCAAAGAGCATAAGCACATGAGCACTTCAGAAACAGCTGTAGTGATTGATGCCTCTTTGCTATTGTCCCTGAAGCAGTGCTGCTGCAACTTGGGCTCTGCAGATCCACTTCAGTGCAAAGCCCTCTTGCTCGGTTTAAAACATGGCTGGTTGGTATATGAGGAATAGCCGTGTGGTTAATTGCTGAGGTGCAGCTGTAATAGAAGTAGCCTACTGGTAAATAGGTACATCAGCTGTTTCCAGTGTCCACACATGACTGTGCCCTGTTCATGCCAGTGACATTGAACTGAACATCAAACAAATATACATACGTAGGATTTCTACCTGAGGCTTTCTGAAAGTGTTCTGAAGTTGGATGTTGATGGTTTGTTTGTTTTTCCCCTCTTCTGGAGTTTTAAGGCAGCTGTAGAGAGGTTAAGCAACTTAGACGAGGTTATTTAAGTCCAAAAGCCAGGAAGAGAACCTAATTATTTCACAAGATAACTCTCATCTACCAAAACTGATCTCTGCATAAAACATGAGCCAAGAAAGGCATTATTATTTTTGTCTCAAAGTAATGTATTCATGCTTATATTTAAGGGAGGTGGGAGGAAATATCAAGATCTCTCTCTTCCAGCTATTTGATTGACAAGCTTCTGCTGTGCTTTTAGAAAGTTTTATAACATTGATGTTTGATAAGCTGGTGTGGATGTGTGTGTATGTACGTGGGCTTTTTTTTTTTACATACAGACTTTTTGCACGGGGATATTTGCTGAGAGATTGAGGAGTGCAAATCCTGAAATGGTGACACTCGAGTAATGCTGAGTGGCCTCTGCCTCTAGCCAAGGAATAATGTGATTGAATGTAAAAGCGTTACAGTAGTTATAGAGTATCATAAGAGCTCTCTCTTTCTCGCACTTATTGTTGTCAACATAGTCAGACCTTCTGCACTGCACTGATAGCAGCTTTCTCAGGATTTTATGTTGATTGGCTTCAAGTTGGCAAGGGGAGTCCAAGACCCGGGCTGTAAGTTAATTACAAATACCAAAACCACCTTAATGATACCGAAGGAGACACAAAGAAGATGGAGGCAGTTATCATCCTGGGTCTCTTAGGACCACAGGTGTGTTTTCCTCAAAACCCTAGATCCTAGAGACATGTCGCAGCTATGGCCAATAGCTATGGCTGTTGTGCACTTAAAGATACAGAAACTTTAGTCTTGCAAATGATAATGGATTAAATTATCAGGATGTTACTTGATAGAAGTCTTACCTTCGTGAGGTCATATAATGTTATTTTAATACCAGCACTGGGACCACTGTGCAGTACTTTGTGTTGCTGGTGCAGTGTAAGAAGCAGATGCTTTCCAAGGGGTTGTGGCAGGAAAGCAACATCTCGCCTGTGTAGGAGATAACGGCAGCAATAATAAAGGTTCTGGGAGACATACACTGCAGATGTCAGTAGGTGACACTTGGTATCTGAAAACTGTAAATGAAGAGTCTTCCCTGCATTATCATAGTAGTTCACTAGTGCTAAAGCAAAATATCGTCTGCTGGAACGTGTATGGCAATCTGCTATTGTCTAAATATTTCAAGTTAATTTAAACTGTTTCACAATTTTATTTTGCAGAAAATGAGGCTCTTGTTGTCTTCAAATTGTTATTTTCAGCTTTACTTTTTAATTGGTGATGTGCATATGCGCACAAAATGCCCAAGCCCAAGGGTCAGGGTTGAAGCTGAATGACCAGAGCGTGGTCTGTCTGTTAACTTCAAGTCAACACTCAGATCTTAAGACAAGGGCAAGAGGAAGGGGAGAGCACTGTCTCCCTTGAGAC
The DNA here is from genome assembly GCA_002909625.1 of Bambusicola thoracicus. Lineage (NCBI taxonomy): Eukaryota > Metazoa > Chordata > Aves > Galliformes > Phasianidae > Bambusicola > Bambusicola thoracicus. The sequence goes on along the minus strand of PPHD01022397.1, from coordinate 5,086 downwards.
CCAGGACCTGGCCAGCTATGAGAGAGGTGACCATCAGCCTTGTGCAGTGTTTTTTTCTTTCTACCATGTTATACAGCTTGAAACAACGCACATTTATTTTGCAAGGTCTTTCCAGAGTGGTGAGCCCATCTTGCTTACTGCCTGCTGGTTGATGATTGCCACACCTGCACTTCTTAAATTAGTCACAGGTTGGCTGGCTGTGGTCTAATGGCACCCAAACGACAAGAAACAGCTTAGGGACTCATTCTCTGTCCCAAGAATAAACTGGGATTATTGAACTATTATTTTTCCCTCCTCCCGAGGTGATAGCTTTCTTCACGGGCATCAGGAGAAAAGATGAAACAAGGTAAACTAGATTAAGGGATTTCCACTTATTCCCGGCTCTTCTTTTCATTTGTGTTGTTTTCCCCCCCCGTGGTGCTGTGAAACTGCAGCTATGCTTTACTTTGCCGTTAACCTTTCAGAGAAATACAGGAATGCAGGAGCTTCCTCCTGCTCTGAGGGGACTGGAAATAGAAGGTTAGAAAAAGTGGAGGGAAATTAGGATGCTAAGTGTTATTGCTTATAGAGGAGTTGGCACAAAGGATGCATCAACTCAGTGATATCTACATTGGCTCATTTTGGAGCGTGTCAGAAGGGGACCTGAATTAGTCTCCCATATAAAACTGATGTGTTGGATGAAGAGGTTGAGAGCAAGAAGCAGGGAGGCACTTCTCTGCGTTTTTTTTTTTCCCTTTAAACGTGATAAATATGGGGTAGGTGCTGACCATTGTTGCCTGCACTCACAATTTGAGTATTTTGTCTGGTGTTTTCATTTGGTTTTCTTCCTTGTCTGAGAAAGGTGAAAGCTATACACGCTTCTGAGAATGGCGCTCTCCAGTTCTTCCCTTTCAACTCTTCTTCTGTAGGGAGATGCTTGGAATGAGAAGACCCGTGCAGCCAAGTAGAACAAAGGGAGGACGTACCCACTAGATTATGGCAATACTGGTTTGTGTAAAATGCAAACCTGTTATGTCATACTATTGTGTAGTCAAGGAAGAGGCCCTTTGTTTATCCAGAGGTGTCAAGCCTGTTTTGTCATACTATAGCGTAGTCGAGGCAGGGCCCGTTGTTTATCCAGAGGTGCAGTTTTGATGAAATGTATCTGTTTTCCACCTAAATCATAGGATCATAGAATGGCCTGGGTTGAAAAGGACCACAGTGATCATTTGAGTTTCAACCCCCCTGCTATGTGCAGGGTTGCCAACCACCTGCCCAGGCTGCCCAGAGCCCTGTCCAGCCTGGCCTGGAATGCCTCCAGTGATGGGGCATCCACAAATCTTGCTTTAGGTCCATAAATCCTATTCTAAGCCTGGCCGCAGATATTCTTTCTAGTCTGGAATAGGTGCGTTTGAAAAGAAAACTGCATATGTGTGTAGCTTCCTACAGAAAAGTACCAAGCTGGATTTTCAGTTTTTGGAATCAGAGGGGAACTTCTTTCCCATCCCCAGAGGATGTGGAAAAGTAGTTTGGGCTATTGAGATCTCAATAGCATTTGCTGCACGTGGCTGAACCCAGCTTGCTGATCGTGAGAAACAAGCCCTCTGTTACCCTACTGTTAAAAAGTGATACACAAATCACTGGGTCTGCAGTCCCTGTGCCACGGCTTGGCTGATGCTGCGCTCATCTGAGAGCTGAATTATAGCACTCTGAAAAGCACAGGGCAACTTGTGTTCCTTGATCATTCCTGTGCCCTGGGAAAGCTTGTCCAGTTCAGTCCTTCTCAGGCACTTACATGAGTTTGTGTTTTGTGAAAGACAACGGTTAATCTTTCTCCTAACATAGGAATTTTACTCCTTTTCTTTCTTACTTGCACTGCCTTGAAAGTCAGTTCTGGCCGATTTGCACTGTGATCTGTATTCTGTAATAAAGCATGCAAGAAATTGGTCCCATTAATTCTTGGATGTGGTCAGGTTCTCCCCAGTTGGAGCAATTCCAGCGGAGCGTGAGAGGTGTCATATTGTTCTGCAGGGCAGGGTTAGGTCCAACTCCAGCTGCTTTGCAGGCTTCAGCCTCCCAAGGGTGTCCGGTGAGCCAGCAGCGAGTAAAGAATGTTAAAGTGAAAGATGAATCTGTTCTCTTCAATGTACAGTATGCACAAATTAGTTTGCCACAATGGAAATAAATAGCAGAATGCCGGGAACTGCACAGACTTCAGTGTCTCAAAGCGTACTGTTTTTGATCTACCTTCCCACCCCCATTAGATGCAGCAATTAAAAAGTGGGCCCTGAAACTGTTCAGACATTAAGAAAAAAAACAAGTAGAACTTTGAAGCCATCACTTTAAACATCCGTTAATTGTCTATCATCTCGGAATGAAAAACAAAGGTGACCGTTTGATGTGTGGCTGCAGAGCAGTCTGAAGGCTTCTGCAGGGTGTGTGTGAGACTCCCGAAAGGAAGGATTGCAATTTCTGTGCATCTTCCCCTTTGTATTTAACCCTCTGCCTGCTGCATTGCCCAGCACGTGCTGCCCGGCTGCAGTGCAGGTTCCCAGCTCATTCTGTAACCTCAGCAGTACGGATGGGGGCTGGTGAGGCTTTGGGCCATTGATAGCACTCGTTGCTTTCATCAGCAGCCGTGTACCTCTGGCTGCTGACCTGATAGTTATTCTTTACAGCAGTCGCTCAAAGGGAAAAGAGACCGTGTGAGTCGCCAGCACTGCTTTCTTTCAGAACTGCAATGAAATCCACATGCTGCCCGCTGCTTTTGTTCAGGCTGGCTCCTCTGTGATGCTGGCTTGCGTGATCTGAAGAGCGTTCGGGCTGCAAAGCCTGCTTGTATTGGAATGCTGCAGAGAGAGCCTTCCTTCTGAGGTTCTGTAACAGGCTTCTCTAAGCCCAGTGGCTCCTTCTACCCCAGCCTTTTTCCCCCCTAATTTAACAGCCTCAGCCTTGGTGCTACCAGGCGCTCTCTCGCTTCATGGCTTGACGCCCGCTGACTTGATGGGAGCACTGCTGCTGTTCTAATTCGCTGTAAAAGTGTCCAGAGCAAGCTGGCCTGCTGTGCCCTCAGAGATCCCAGTGCACTGGGCTGGGGAGGAGGGAAGGGAGGTAATTGGAGTGTTTTCTTCTGAATGGTGACAACAGCGTTAACTTCAGGTATAAAACTGAACAAAGCGAAACAATAGCTATAAGACTCCTGATGGCAATGCCATCAAAACAGTTTTCATTTGTTTTCTCCTCTGGATTTTTGACACACCTGATGTGAGCAGCTCTGAATCCAGGCTCATTTCTTTCACAGAATAACATTACTGGAGGGAAAAAACAGCAATAAGGTGTTTGTGCTGATGCACAAAAAAGCCTTAATTGTAAACACTTTCCCAGTTACCTGCTTGTTGCTTTTTATTGTTTGACTTCTGTTTCTTCTGAGATTTCTGTTGCTATTTCCAGTTTTGCTGCAGTGTGGACTCTGCCTTTGATCTTGTTTTGTTTGTTCTTGATGTTTTTTGCAATCCAAGCAGAAGCAAGTGATGTTTGGAAAGCAGTAAGTTTGATTGCTCATTGCTGCTTGAAATTCAGAACATCTTTTTTCCCGTTCATTTTTATTAGGGATGTTGCTGATCCTTGCTCAATCTATGAGCAAGAATTAGGCTGTGATTGTTCTTTTTAAAAGAAGTTTATCAGTGGAAGAACAGTCGATTAATTGAAAGAATTACTAGATGAAGCAGTTTCAACCAGCATTGTTGTTTGATGGTTGCACCTGTTCTGTTCTTAATTCCAGGATCCTAAAATGAGACCACTAAATGCAGACCTGCATCTGAGTTTGGTGTTACACCAGTGCAGCACCGAAGTCTGTTTGAGCTGAAGTGCAAAGCATTTAAATAGATTCCTAAACGTGAATGCAGAAACTTATTTGGAGGAACCTATTCTTTTTAATGTCTTGGCCATAAGCATTTATCTCTAAATGTATCTCTGTAAATTAGTTTGTGAGCTAAACTTGTGTGGGTTCCCATTGCAGTATTTTCTTACCTGTAAAAGTTGTTGAAAATCCTCCCTTCCCTGTTATAGTTCAGGGGATGTGATTTTGTTGGTGTTCAGTAACTGTACGCTAAGCGAATCCCAGGTCTGAGAGCTCTGCAGAGATCCAGGCCATTTCCATACCAAGTTTCTACCTACATGGTGTCAACAACATCTGTTATATTTTTGTGTTCTTGATATATATACATAATATATGTTGCTGTATATGCCACTGTAACAGCCGTATTCCAGAAGGATCTAGAATGAAACTCTCCTAGTTTAGAAAACAACAACTGTACTCTTTATGTTTTTCAGTAAAAGGGCTCATCCCCTTTGGCAGTTGCACATACTTGGAGATCTATAATATAAAAAGAATAACCTGAAAACAGGAAAGCTTTTCAGTCATTCCACTCAATGACAAAGCTTTGGTCTTCTTTTTTTCTTGAATCTTCAGTGATGAGAGCTGTTCATGGTGCCTTGTTTGTCTTGCAATAGACTGAAGGAAAACGATAGCACTGTGCTTTTGTTGCTCTTTCCAGGAGCTGTTAGTGTGCCAATGCACGAAGTGGTAGGCAAAAGTAGTGCAGAGTGAAATGGAGTTAAAAGTTAATCGCCGTTTTCCCTTTAACAATCTGATCTTATGTTTGTTGAACCCTGTTAACACTCTCCATCATATTTGAGAAGTCATGGCTGTCAGGCGAGGTCCCTGATGACTGGAGGATGGGTTACGTCACTCCCATTTACAAAAAAGAGAGCAAGGAGGACCTGGGAAACTACAGGCCGGTGAGTCTCACCTCTGTGCCTGGAAAGATCATGGAACAGATCCTCCTGGATGACATGCTCGATCACATGAAGAACGAGTGCGTGATCAAAGACAGCACGCACGGCTTCACCAGGGGAAGGTCATGCTTAACCAATCTTGTGGCCTTCTATGATGGAGTAATGGCATTGGTGGATGAGGGGAAGGCAACTGATGTCATTTACCTGGACTTGTTCAAGGCCTTTGACATGGTCCCCCACCACATCCTTATCTCCAAATTGGAGGGGTATGGATTTGATGGGTGGACCACTCGTTGGATAAGAAATTGGC
>PPHD01022396.1:0-12864 GCA_002909625.1 Bambusicola thoracicus | reverse complement strand
GAAAGTTAAACTGATCAGAATAATTGCTCTTTGATCAGTATAAACATTCACCCAAATTTAGCACTGGAATCAACTGATCTTATGCTAAGCTAGTGATCAGTCACAATTCTAAATGTCCCTGTTTTGGTAAACAAGCTGTCAAAGAAAGATTAAAAGTAGTAATTTCCTGCTTCTGTTGCCTTTCTTGGTGAACTTGGCCAGGGTTGACGAAATATTAAGCAAAGTGCTACCTGATAACATGCAATCATTTTTGTTATAAGCCAAAATGATGGAGAACAGAAAATCCACATACAACACATAAATACACGCTAAGTTAAATGTGGTCATGCTAAATCATCATCTTACGTCAACATCCAAGCTAAACCTGAGCTGAATTTTATGAAATCTACCAATAAGTTACACAAAATGTCTTCTGAGATCTATGACCGCATCTATTATTTCACTGTTTTAGACTGCTATACTGAGAGAAATAAAAACCTCAGATGAAGTGTCTTACAGATAACAGTTAATTACAGCTCAAATTTTCTTCACAAAATTTATAAAAGACTTTGGATTTTTTTGCTTCTGCAGAATTTTTGGGTCGGTCCACACAACTAACTTCCAGCACTTTTCAGTTATTGTTTGCCATCTCTCAGCAACTGTTTCAGGTGACATGCCACCTCCATTAATGACTTACATACTATCTAAGAGTGTTCTTTAAGAACACTCAGGTATTCATTGAAATGTACGTGCTTGGCAGGAGAAGGGAAATTCACAGTGCAGAAATGTTGTCATGGCAGTGTTTTTTGTAGCAGTCAGATGGAAAACATGCTCTTTCAGCTGTGCTTTGAAAAGGGAATATATGAGTTGAAAGAAAGCTTACTCTTTCACATGAACTGAACTTCTTCAGTAAAAATGTGAGTTCAAAATGAAAATGGAAGTTTGAACAGTCACTCCAAAGACTGTGGGGGTTTGGATGTGGGTCAGTACACTGATTTTAAGAAGCAATAGTCTTCAAAGCATCCAGACTCATTATATAACAAGCTGCAGAGTCCTTTGCTCATTAATGAACTTCATCTACGGCTAAATCTGAGTTTCCGCCTGCATGGAGCATGCAGTAACCTCTGACAATACTATCATATGTTAAAAAGTGAGCGAGAAGCACTTTTCCCTAGTTTCAGTGTCTGATGCTATTGTGTAAAAAGATCAAATGAGGAAAGCCCTGTATTGCTTTAACAGGTATGGTCCTCATGAGAATTCAAACTTATTTCTATTGGCTTTGCTGAAAAATAACTTTTTAATAATTCAAGTTCACACAGAAAGAAAAGATAGAGCTGGATTTTCTACCATGAGCAGCAGAATAATGTTGCAGTTTCCAGCTCCATTTCTCAATCATACTGAAAAACAGAATTTTTGGAGAAAGCATTTATGGAAAGAATAAGAAAGGCAGGAAAGAAATATTTTGGCTCTGATGCCAAGACGAAATTGTAAGCTCTGAAAGAGAAAGAAAATATAACTTAATTTGAAAGTTGTGTGCTATTTCCATTGTAGTACAACTGACAGCCTCTTGCACTGTATTTATTTGGACATTTCTCAAGCCAAAATTCTGCTATAAGCCCATTACATTAATGATATGAAGAATTCAGTAAATTGCTAAGCTAGCAAGCCTGCCAGAGATTGCTCAACAGTTTCAGGGTACTCATACCTGTACATTAATAACACTTTTAACATGAACTACAAACAAGAAGACAGGTTTTTCTTTGATCTTTCTACCTTTGAGGAGCTATACCATACTCCCAACATTTATTTGACAACAGAGATGTCATTTTTACTATGGATTCCTGTGTTGTTTCACATAATTGAATGCCATAGTGAAAGCACACCGCTTGTGAAGAGACCTTATTTTCTCTTACACTTCTATTCAAATGGTTGCCAAGAAAAAAAGTAAAACTTGAGATGGTAGGACTTTTTCTTGGATGAACACACAGAGAAAATGAGTATGCTGCTTGCTTTTCACTTCTTGAGCTCTACTTGCAACTGCTTTTCTCCTCTGTCATTATAGAATACTGAAAGCCAATACAAAAAACAAAAACAAACAAACAAACAAAAAACATCACCACCACCAAATGAACACCATACCAATGAACAAACAAACACAAAACCTTTACTAAAAAGAGTACCATATTTATATTTAAAAGTCTCCCATATTGTTTGTGAAATTCCTTACCTAAGATATCCTGAGATTTTCCCTCAGTTCACACTAACTGCAGTGGGATAAGTGTTAAAGACTACTTCTCTTTTATTTAGCTTCTTTAAATATTAATAGAGCAACCTGACCGCAGGCCATACAATTGGTGAGAAGAAAATGTGACTTCAAAGAAGTGATATTCATAGAAACATACAAAAAATAATATTAGAAGGGACCTCTGGAAGTCTTTCAGTTCAAGCTCCCATTCAAAGCTGGGACAACTTCAAAGCTAGATCAGGCTACGTCCAGCTGAGTTTTGAAAATCTCCAAGGATGGTGATTCCACATCCTCTCTGGGCACTTGTTCCCGAATTTAGCTACTCTGATGTATTTTATTTTTTAAGTTATGCCTACCCAGGATTTTCTCTGTTATAACCTGTAACCATTACTTTCTGTCCTTCTTCTGCATTCCCCCGTGCCCTTCCTTTTTCCCTGCTGAATGAACATGGCTCTCTCAGTCTCTCCCCAACCACCTGAATGGCCCTCAGCTGGACTGTTCCAGTTTGATGACATCTGCCTTGTACTGAGGCACTCAGAACTGGCCTCAACAGTAAGAAAGAGAATAACTTTTTAAAAATCTGTTGCCTGTGCTTTTCTTAATATAGACCAGTGTGAAGTTAACATAAGAGTACAATGAGAACTTGTTCAACTTGCTGTCCACAAAGATACCCAGGCCCCTCTCCGAAGAGCTGCAACTTAATAAGTCTGTACCTAACCTATGGTTCTAATCCCTTAAGCTTGCAATGTAGCATCAGATTCAGAATAGGTTTAAATAATGTGCTTCCGGTATTTGAAAGGGCTTCCCACATTCCCTTAAGCTATGGGGAAGGCCAATGAAGTCTCTGTCAGGGGAAACTGCTGTCTGTGTCTACCAGTGCGAGGCACTGAATGGGAATTAAACTGCAAGCAAGTCCTGTGAGATGTACTGTTGGGTCTTGTCATGGTTTAACTCAGAAGACAGCTCAGCACCACACAGCCATTTGCTCATTCTCTCACTGCAGGACAGGGGAGAAAACTGGAAAAATGATAGGGTACATGGGCTGAGATAAAGACAGTATAATAGGAAAGAAAAGGAAGGGATAAATAATACTAATAATTGTTATTATAAAAGAATAAAGAAAACAAATGATGCACAATACAATTGCTCACCACCTGCTGACCAATGCTCAGCCAGTCCCTGAGGAGCAACTGCCCCCCCCCAGTTTTATAGTTCCACACAATGTCAGATGCTATGGAATATCCCATTGGATAAAGTCCTTGACTCAACTGTTGCTCAGCAACAACTGAAACATCAGTGTACTACCAAAATTATATTTCTCCTAAATCCACACATGGCACCATACCAGCCACTATGAAGATAATTAAGTCTGTTCCAGCCGAAATGGGAACAGCCCTGAATCTCACAGGGATAGTGATAACCAAGACCACAGGAATGGGGATATAGTTTGAGTAACAACATTCTTCATGAAATCTCTTATGGCTTCCTGCCAGTGTGAAATCCCTTGTAAACTTGTAACTCCAGTCTCCAAGGATACTCATGGATATCTAATGGAGAATCATACTGAAGGAGCTGAAGACATTCCTCTACACATCTGCCCATATCACCTCTCTTCTGTTTATTACCAAACCTGAAACAGGGAAATAAGGAAGTTGTATTTATTACCTTAAATATGTAGCGTATTCAGTTAAACTGCAATCAGAGGGGCAGACACTGAGATTTAAAAAAAAAAAAAAATCGCAACAATATTCACAAGGAGACATTTGTCTAAACCCTTGTATTTCTGGATTGTCTGAATGCAGTTATCTTCAACAGTTAACTGTCTGTGCTGTCTTACCCCTCTAATAGTTCCGTTTCAGGAAGAACCAGGGCTGCACTGCTTTTGCATCATGACTCATTTTTCCCTAAGTGGTGGGTAAAGGATCCTTTACGTATGTTGACAGAATCAAGATGCCCTTTTTCAACAGCATCTTCAAGCACTCAGTTATCAGTGAGATTCAGAAAGGTCTCAAAGTATTTTCTAAGAGTAACTGGAATGACTGCTGATTGTTTATCTGATTGCCATCCCACTCATAGATCTTACACACATATATAAGGAGCTCTTAAATTGAATGAGCAATTGACAGTTCCAAAAAAAACAACAGCAACAACAACAACAAAAAACCCACAACAATGGAAGGTGGTATTTGTCTCACAAAATACAATATAATAATGAAATCCATTGGCATGGGATGTTGTAGATGCTAAAAGGTTACATAAAGTTTAAAAAGCAACAAGAAAAATTATGGAAGGAAAATATGTTGATGCTATTAAATACAAAGATATCATCTTTAGCTCAAGATGTCCTTGTGCAGAAGACAGAGGACAGGAGAATGCACAGAGTGGGAAATATTATAGCATTTCCTTTTTTTGTGCTCTTTTCTGCGCACTTGCACTTGGCTACTGCTAGAACAGTAGACTGTGTACGTTCTTATGTTTGTCCACATGAGTTGCTAAATACAGCACAGCACTGGAAACAGGGAAAACAGAGCTGTAATTCTAGAGCACAAACTACTCAGAAAGACAGTCCAGAGCCTTTGTACATCATATTTTATGGCCAGTCCTGTATAATATCATCTATATGTCATAAACAGTATATCTGTGAGACTTAAGAGTATGCACAGAATATTCTGCTCTGAATCTTCTTCCACCTTTAGGGAGTCAATCACCTACTTCAAACAGCCATTCATACTACTGGACAACAGAGTTACCAAAGAAGAGCCCTGTAGTAACTCTCCCTATTGAACAGGGTGCAATCACCTTTTATTTATTTTAGTATATACTATATATATTTCTGTCATGAAGCTTATGACAAAAAGATTCTTAAGGAATAATTCTTACAAAAACATAGTATCCTCTGTTACAGAATCACAAAAGAAATAAATACTCAATGTAGAAAAATGAATTGATTTCTTTGTTACAGGGCGTGCGAGCTGGAAGTAGCAAAGATTTCCTGAAAAAAACAAGTTGATTTATGTTTGCAAATGTTTAGAGGATTACATGACAATCCTTCCTAGTATTATATGTGCACTAAGGAATCAAAAATTCCTTAAGTCTTCGTCACTTTTACACTTAAAATTAGCCTTATTTTACAAGAATAACAGAACCTTTGTTCTGCTCCTGGGGATTCTATCTTTGAAGCTGTGTAACCTTTTCTCAGGTCAGATTTGTTATTTTATCTGCTTCACTCAAAACTTTGCTTTTAAAAAGCCTCCTACTGACTTCAGAAATCTCTATTTAATACATAACTGCTGATAGACTAACCACTTATGCATTATTTATTATGTAAATCCTTATTACATACTAGCCTCAACATCCTATCTTTGTGGGTGTATGTAGGTACTTCATAAAGCATTAGCATTCCCTCTGTATTTTTTTTTTTTTTTTATGACAAATAAAAGTGCTTGCTAAAGAAAAATATTCTGTGGTTCAGTGATGTGAGCACCCAAATTATGCAGGATCAAGAATCTCAATCCAATGAATTCAACAGCAGCCTGCCAAAGTACTTCTGAACTTTTCACTAAGGCTGGGATTTAGCTGTTCTTTGCTTCCACTCTGTGAAAGAGGATGACTTGGCTAAACATAATTTAGGAACTTCGTGTATAAGTTGATCCTTCTTTTGTCAAGCAATTCAGGAAAAAAAAATCATAACCTGCTAGAATATCCTACTCTGTTTTTTTCTGCACCGGTCTGTTCTGACAATGCAGTTTGCTGCACATAGATGTGAAACACAGCAGGAGCTGACTGACACAGGTCTAGAAGCTACTGCAGTGCTGAGGAAGACAGAAAATAGCTTTTGGTGAAGGCAAAATAGCTTTTGTTTGAAGGCCCATCTCAAGAGTTAGGCCATGAACATGCAAACTTCACGAATTATCTGACATTGAATCACAGTCAATTTTGCTGCACAATAAAAGGTCAATTATTCAATTTCTTTCTTTCTATGAGCTACTTCCATGAGCAAGATTGTTTGCAACAGTTGAGGCTTAGTATTATATGCACTACATGTTGTCCAAGAAAACAGAGAGAGTAAATTCTTGCCTCCTAGCTCCTCTCAACTCACTCATCTATTTTTCCCTTGGAATCTGTGAACATTAGTTGAAAATTCTGTATTTCCTATTTGCCCTAGCAGCTGCCTGGAGACAGCAGACTTTTTAGAGGGCACTGAGAAGCTATGTGTCATCCTCGTTGTTTCTGCAGAGCTGGGCACCATGAGAACCAGACAGGAGAAGTTGTTTCCTTCTGCAACCCCCTACATATGTACGGTCTGTGTGCAGCAAAGGAGCATTTGCTGTATTCTAGTGGCCCACTTTGGATAGACTTAAGCAGGAATTTCAGGGAGAAGATGTAAACACCTATGTCCTTGAGGCATCTGTGAAGTATGTGATTGTCCCAGAACAGCCCATTGAAGTGTGAGCAAAAATAGATTTATTCTACATCTGATTCCATTTAAAGTTTCAGTAATGAATTAAATGATGGAGTAAACACTCTCAAATTCTGCAAACAATATCAGATTGCAAAGGCACCACAAACACTCTGGAGGACTGCGTCAGAGTTCTGGATAAATTGGAGGTAGGGTCAGTAGGATCCAAAATCAACAAGATGCAGCTTGTTAAATATAAGAATATTAACTGTGTAGTTCTGCAGTGGTTTCTCAACAGCTTTGCTGAAAAAGACATGAACACCATTCAGGGCTCATGTCTAATCATACATTGCGGCACCCTCTACAAGAAATGTAGACAAACTGCAGAGAGTTCTTCAGAAAAGAACAGTGAAAACACTCAGGAAGCATGAAGACAGGATGGAAGATCAAAAGTAAATGCTTAGTTTTGGGGAAAAAAAGACATTAAAAGAATAAAGCTTTAGTAAAATGTGCTTATACTTAGTAGAATTCCCTCAAAGTTGTTTTTGCTTGTTTGTTTGCTTGTTTATTTGAGAGTTTGTTTTTCTTTAATAGCTGATCAAATGTACCTATATTAGGGTTGATGTATATGTCCTTAACCATCTTTCACTGCAAAATATATTAGATGATCTCTCAAAATTTTCTCCAGCTTTATATTTCTGTGCTTGAGTGATGTGAAGTGCCTTAAAAAAAAACAAAAAAACAACACAAGAATGTACTCTAAAAGTTTCCGAGTAATCAGAAGCACTCCTCTTCAGAAGGCTATGAACATTTAGCATTGCCGGTACACAGACATCTAGAGCTGGCATAGTCCCTGTGGGAGCATGCACTTAAAGGATGTCAGTGTTTTGTTCTGCCTCTGAGGTAAGCTCACTCATAGTGATGGTAAGAGAAAAATCTATATTTTCAGATGTCCAGGAAGAACAAAAAGTTTCTAAATACCAACACCATTCATAGGATACCAAGTCAAAACTATGTCTTTGGTGGAATGGGGACTGTCAGTTCTCTTCTGCTAGCAAATCTTGGGCATTTGTATCAGCTTCATTACTGAGGTTAAGTAAATATCTCTGCCTTTCATAAGTACCTAGACCACTGCCTTTTTGCTTTTAATATCTTTTTCTGCTCTTGGGAGGCATTCACTGCTTGACTACAAAAATGACAAGAATTTGCAATGGGAAAGCTCAGGAAAGTTATGACTTTTTAAAAAAAGTATCTTTTTCCTCTCTATCCCTTGCAGTGAAACCTTTCTATCATGAAGAAAAAATCTTGGGGATAATTCCAGCTTCATAAGAGATGTGATGTAATTGCAGCAAAGGCAAGGACTGCTGGTTTGTGCCGCTCCAGTGGCTAATTCCTGGAGGGATGTTCAGGCTGTGCCTTTCATTGGAGTGCCCTGGTGTGCCAGCCGCCATGCCACCAGCCGACCAGATTTTGTGTTTGCTGAAGTAACAATACCTTATACTGCTCTCACAGTTGGGCACTGTTGCCATGGTAACTGGAAAACATGGTGGCAAAACATCAGCTACATAAACAAAAGCTCTAATAATAACTCAGGAGCTATTTACCTTGTTATCTTCGGTATTTAGTGGTACAGTGGTCTCATTTGTTAAATATTTCATGTCTTGTAAACATGTTGATATTACTGTCTGCAAGGTGTCTAGCTGAGCTTTAGTGTCATTATTAAGCAGACCTAGGCTGTACAATTTCAGAAAAAATATGTATAAGTACAGAAACTCTACTCCTGGAAATCTGTTCGGAGCCACATTCATGCAGCTATTGTGATGTTTCAACTTTAAGGCCAATTAACCCCTGCTAATTTTAATTATCTCATAGCAACACAAAACAACACAAAACTGGAATAATACAGAGGAGAGAGGCCTCATGATCCAAATGGATCCAAAATCCAAAGATTTTGCTGATTCTTATAAATAACAGTTTTAATTTACTTCTTGTCAAATTAACTTTACAGGGCAGTAATAGAGATGACAAAATGCACCTTTACGCCCTGTAACTGTTTGGTTAAGTACCAGATTCATTTGTTATCTTTTGTATTTGAATTTGTGGGGCCCATTTATTTCAAAACATATCTAGTTCATAACATCGGGGAAATAATTCATGGAAGTGCACCAACTATGACTGCATACACTCTTTGAAGAGGAACTTCCAACTCTGTGGACTAACCCTACTTACGAACGACAGGTTTTCCTCTTTACCAAGAAAGCTCTTTAGTGAAAGTCTAGTGAAAATCACTGCAGTTGTCTGACAGCATCCTATAAATGCAATTGTATGACGCTATTACCCTAAGTACTCTCTTTGAAAGTTCCTCACATATTGCATATTCTGGTTTTATCTCCAAGAGCTTTGTAACCCTTTTATTAAAAACAGACCTCAGAGACACTCTTTAAACAGAACAGAGAATATTACTTCAGTAAATCAGGTCTGAAACTATTTTGCAAAGCAGTTAGTCATTAATGAAATCATTCCAAAGGTCACTAAGTTTAGCTCAATTTCCTTATAGGTGGAGATGAGAGATCCGTGAATAATTAATAGCAAATGAGTGAATGAATTTCACCTTCCCACTGTAGTTACAAGATCTTGCAGCAAGTCACGATACTCTCAAGGATGTTCTGAAAGCACTGTTGTGGTTGCATCTCATAGTTTCTACTCTTGAAATGTTTGAGCTGGTCTGTCTCTCTGCTCCATTCCCTCATCTCTCCAAGCTATGCTCCCTCAGTTCTCCTTGCAATGGAAATTCAAGACATACTTTATCAATGACAAAGTGTCACAGGTAATCAAACATACTGGAAAGATGAGAATTAACTGTAAATTCACAGGAAGCTTTTGGAAGTTTTGAAGTCTAGGACACACATATGCAGAGTGGGGGTCCTGGGGTATGAAATATTTCTGCATTGCATGTTTTTGCAGGAAAGGTTTAAAGTCTAACCCAGATATTGGAGGGGAAGTTGTCTGAGTTTGAAAGACTAAAAAAGAATGTTCTGTCACTGCATACAGATGAAACTAGTAATCACTGTAATCATTTTTTTTAAAGCTAACAGAGCAATTAAGCTGAAAGATAAAAGTGCTTACCACAGTGATTAAACACAGAGCATGCAGCATCTTAAGAGCAGCAGACCATCAAAATGAACAACTCCAGGCCTCAAAAGGGGTCGCAAAAGTCATACAATAAAGTGGATAATAATATATACAACAAAAAAGATTCTTGTGAAAAAAACGAGGAGCAGTCTGTCTCTAGCCACTTGCTTCAAATTAGCAGGAACTTTTACCACAGCAAGGCTAAGGAATGTCACTGCAACACCAAAAGAACATAGATCTTGTTGGTTACACAGTTCATTTACAACTGAAACTTTGTGTACTACTTAACTGGATTTCCTCCTATAACACCAAACTCAGTGACTGAGTTTAGGGTTGAATCACACTTGTGCTACAGGTTAACAAAAATGAGCAGAATTCAGTGAGTGCCAGCAGTAAGACCACCACTTCTGATAAGGTTTATCATCACAATGTATTATATGCTGTACTGTTGTCTTCCATATTATATTGAACAAAATTTATATTTACTCCTTAACATGATACTGTGTGTTCAGCTCTCTACCTGGCCTTCTTACCTTCTCTTCTATAGGCTGTCTTTTGTACTTAAAGTGTATCCTAGAACAGATGTAGGCATATTTTTGGAAATGTTTTGGTTTCTCTATTGAACTCCAATAAGCCTTTTAGCTACATCAATATCTAAATATGCCTATTTTTTGTTAAAAGTAAGCCTTCACACCTCCCCATCTAATAATAATAATAATATGTTGATCTTTCTGACACTATGACTTCACAAGCACATTAGTATGAAGATTTTCAAATAACAATTAGCTGGTGAGTTTCAAAAGGTTCCTGGGTTTTATGATAATTCTCTGCCATAAGACTGTAATGGCTGCATTTTGTTTTGATTTACCTAGAGCTACGGGATGAGAGAAAATACTTTTCTTCAGTGTCTCAAAATCTTACCACTGAGAGAAAAAAAAAAAAAGGCCCTGTGTACACAAAGAACTGTTTGCCAATGTAATAGGAACCATATTCCACGAAGACCTCTTGGGATCCAGCTCTAGTTCCTGTTGCAGAATGACAGAAGTATCAAGTAAGAGCGAGTGGAGAATCACTGAGGTCAAACAAGAGAACCTGCAAAGACGACAAGTATTTACAATCACATCCTTCTGAAACTAGGCAGTTTTCTCTGGTACAAGAAAAACACTTTGTCTGAGGGCTGCAGTCTTACCAGAATGAGGAGAAGCATATCTGTGAGCAAAGACATTTCTCTAGACTTAGAAAGACAATGCCAGTGACCTTTTCCAAAACTGTTTGTTATACCGTTTAAGAGAAAGTGTGTAATGCTCCCTACAGAGCGTTTTGTTTAGAAATGGGGGCATACAATACATCCCTGCTCAACTAAGGCCTCTCATCTGGCTAAATTATGTCAACGAAGTTGCTGTGAATGCTGACGTGAAAAGTGCTTGCTTTGCAGACCGTAACAAAGGACAGGTTTATTTCATACTTGCTGGAACCTCTAATACAATGTACTTGAAGATAGGGTTGAAATATTTGCTACAAGCTTTAGGTATTTGAGAAATTAAAGAAATGCTTTTGTCCTTCAAACACAAGAATGTTAATAAATTGTACTTCCCGAACATTGAGTTTGGGCAGCTTCATTCAGTGGCAAATTCTGTATTCAAAAGAAGCAGATTCTGCAGAACTACATGCACTATATCTAGTTATTTTTCTGTCTTTATTTTGATATTTAATAGCTTCTGATGTTTTTTTTTTTTTTTTTTTTTTTTCTCAGTGTTTAGAAGCATGGCTAAGTGCCTTTTGAACAATTTATATTTTCTGTCTCCTCAGCCCCTGTGAAAAGGACTTTAAAAATTAAATTGCATATAAGGGAAAGTAAAGCTATCTGTTTATTGAAAACTTCACCTGATATTCCTCAATTCTCATGTTATAAGAAACACAAAGTAATCATTCTTTTTTTCCTCTTTTGGGTAACTGATACTTTCATACACACTACATTATCCATCCAAGACTGTCATGCTGTCTTTCCAGAACTCTTGCCAATATATATATATTTTTTTTTAAGCTTAAATAGTTCAGTAGCACACACAATTTTTCAGCTCATTTCATCCCCTTTTCCAGGTCATTTATGAATATGCTGAGCAGCAGAGCTGCTTGTGAGACCCTGTCTCACTTGTGAGGCCTCACAGAACATTTTTCTTTGCATCCTACTTCTTAACCTTCAGTAATAGCCACATTTCTGCCTTCATGTATGTTCTCCTCCACACTTCAATTTAACCCTGGAATGGTTTCCAGGAAACACTACTGGATTCTTTTATCTAAAAATATCCATGAAGTTTTCTTACAACATATACTACAAATAGAAGAGAAAATGGGAATGGAAACTTGAAATAGATGGTCCACAAGGTCTGAGAGATATTGAGGAACAGCAGAAGCAGTACCTCTGTTTAAGATTTGTGCCTGTTATTGTGTTTGGAAAAATATATTTGAAAGCAGTGAGTTGGTTTGGGGTCCACGTATATTTGTGCCTTTGTTTGCATTTGGAAAATATTGACAGGAATCAGAGCAGCAGCTGGGAGGCAGGTGATTAATCACAGATGGAACTAAGTTTAACTCCCTTGTAAGATCAGCGTCCCCTTAATGCTCATCCTTCTTCATGCTGAGTAGTGTTTTGCTCTGTGAATCATTCCTCTGA
This sequence comes from Bambusicola thoracicus, assembly GCA_002909625.1. Lineage (NCBI taxonomy): Eukaryota > Metazoa > Chordata > Aves > Galliformes > Phasianidae > Bambusicola > Bambusicola thoracicus. The sequence continues at coordinate 435 of PPHD01022396.1, read as the reverse complement.
GATTAACGTTGCTGTTAGTTTCAAAAAGGAAGACCCGCTGAAGACATCTAGGCTTGCAAGGCACTTAAACTAAAGGCAGTGGGATATATGTTTAGCAGTGAAAGTGCAATCTATCTTAGGCTATGAGTGGCAGTCATCAGGTATGAAACAGAAAATAAAACTCATAGATCTGAATCATTCTGATGTTCCTGTTGCTGCTCCTGTCCTTGATTTAGATTAATCTTAGTGTATGTGGCTGAAAAGTTCAGTGGAGCACAAGCCAATTCACAGGTGGATCAGGTTCTGCTAAGTTGGGTATCGGAGGAGCAGGGTGGCTGGTGAGGGACATAACTGGTTTTCAGCACTCTGATTTTAACCTGCTGTCACACTTTGGCAAAGCCCTCAGAATCCATCTGAGATTAGCTAAGAAGCTAACATGCAGGTAATTATTCCCTG
>PPHD01022395.1:0-12864 GCA_002909625.1 Bambusicola thoracicus | reverse complement strand
AGGAGAAAAAGAGGGGTCGCTCACTGGGGATGGGAACCGGGGCCCTCCTGTAGGTGGGTGAGTGCTGTCACCTGGATCCATCCTGAGCCCCATCTGTGGGACGGGGAGATGTGGGGCTCTCCATGGAGCAGTGCCGGGTGTGTGGGCACAGGAGTCCATTGCCGGACCCCAAATCCTTGATGTCCCCAAAGCCTCCAGGTGTGCACGATGGGGTCAAAGCAGGGAGCCTTGCCTCTGTGCAAGGAGTGAGGAGGTGGGAGCAGGTCGGTTGGACATGGGTGGGAGGTGGATGGGACATAGGCGGGACGTGAGTACATCCATTCCTCCCCTGAGCATCCCTTCAGCTCCCGAGTCTGCAGGTCAGTGGGGACAGTGCTGAGACCCCAAAGCAAAGCGGGATATGGGATGAGACCTGCAGGATCCAATGGGGCAGGGAACATTTGGGAGCTGCCCAAAATCCAGGTGGATTCATGGAGCCATGCGGGCACACACAGTGAGAACAGGACGGCGGCGCATTCCAGCGCTGGTGATGCTGCTTCTTTCCGAGGGCTCCATCTCTTTTCCTGCTCAGCTCTGTTTTTCTGCTCCGATCTCCCAGACAATTGCCACCCACAAAGGAAAGGGCACAGCACGGATGCCAAGCGTCTGGAAAGGAGCGCGGCGGGGACACAAGGCAGATTTACAGCAGCGTGGATGGTTTTGTGCCCGGGCCAAGCGCCGATGCTGCTCGCTTCCAGGGGCCGGCTCAGAAGTGGTAGCGCAAATCTCTCATCGCGCAGCGCGGCGCTGGGATGAGGCAGTGCCTTCCTTTGGCTCTCGGCGCGTCGAGCGAACCCGCTGTCCCATAACATCTGGATCCCATAAGGCAGCGCTCGGCTGGTTGGGATGGGAGCCTGGGAGCGAGGGTGGGCGCATGGGGATGGGGAGCAGAGGGGCTTCTGCTGCTGCTGGAGCTGCACGCAGCTGCACTGCTGCACTGAGGGCTTCCTTCTATTTCAGGGAGAGCCCCAATTCCACAGCTGATCCCCATCAGCACCCGGCTGTGCCCCGGAGCCCATCCCTATGGCCTCGGGGCTTGCAGCTCAGGTCACCCCATGAGATGTGCTGTATCCAAACCTATGGTCACCACAGAGGGATGGTGGTGGGGGTACCGAGCTGTGCACACACATCTCCAGCACCTGCATGGCATCGTGCTCCAGAGCAGAACATCCCACTGCCACCAGCTTCGAGGGGCCGTGGGCAGTGCAGCCACATTTCCCCACATCATCACCACTTGGCACCCCAAAGCTGCCTCAGCAGGGCAGGACATCAGCTCCCCCACGCTGTCAGCATGAGGTGTTATTTATGACTGATGGTGCTCTGATGAAGTCGTGCTCCTGGCTCTGCAGCCCCAGCACACCTGGCTGAAGCTATTCCCATCTTCCTCCAGCCCTTCCCTCCTGCTGCCACCGCCTCGCACGATGCACAGCAAACCTGCAGCTCCAATATCTGCAGTGCCAGGGCCGGCGGCTCCTTCTAAAGCTCACAGATCACCATCTCATGCAATCTGCCTTTCTGCCAGTTATTAAGCAGAGATTTATTAGAGCAGCTTTCGGTCCATCCGGTTGCATCCAAAAGTGACATCAGCCGCCTCCCGGTTCCCATTGCCATCCCAGCGCCTCTGGGCTGAGTGCTGGGAGAGGTGGCGAGGAGCCCCCGCGCTGCAGCCCTGAGCTGCAGAGCCCCAAAATCACAGAGCTGGGGAATGGCAGCGGGAGGAAGCCCAGGGATGGGGGCTGGATAAAATCAGGGAGACCACCGTGCAGGACAGGACGATGCCTTATCCCAGGGATACATCTCAGAGCAGGTTGAGGACTTGGCTGTCACAGCTCCCCCAGGTGATGCCCCCCAGCTGTCTCTGCCTTCCTGGTATTTTGCGGACGGTTGCAGTTTTTTGCAGACTTTTGCAGGTAATTCCCCCCCTCCCCAGCAGCCCAACCCTCCCCGTTTGCAATTGCAAAGCAGAAAGCCTCAGCGCTGCCTCTCCCTCTCAGGCAGGGCAGGACGGGGCCGGTGCCAGGGGCTGCTCGGCACATGTGCTTGGGAAGGCGGCTTTCTCCAGAACTGCACGGTAATAACAGCCACCGCCGACCTCCAAATGCCTGGGAGATGAGATCCTGGCTCTCCGCTCACCGCTCCGCAGGACCCCGCAGTGCTCCTTTTAGGGGCCGGGGGGCTGCGCGGGGCCGGGGGGCTGCGGGGGGCATCCGGGGCTGCGCTCACCTCCCGGGCACTGCTTCCTCAGGCGGCACCTGCGGCTCTCCAGCAGCGCTGGGCACGCGGCCCCCTCCTCCCGTGGGGTGCCCGGCACCTCGCGCACCCGCGTCTCCAGACCCCATTTACAGCCGCAGCTCCGGCCCTCGTGAGTGCAGGCGCTCCACTCGCTCCAGGGCCCCGGCTCGCACGTTTCTGTGGGATGGGGGCGCGGGGAGGGGACGGTGACCACGCCGCGCTGGCGCGGTGCGCGGTGCGCGGGGTGCGGGTGCCGCTTACCTTGGCACTCGCGGGTGCCGGGCTGCGCCGCGGTGCTGGGGGGGCACTGCCGGAAGCATTGGCCTTTGTGCAGGTAGAACTTCTCCTTGCATTTCATGCAGAAGTCTTTGCTGAAGCAGCTCTCGCAGCTGGGCGACCTGCACTCTGCCGGGGAGGGGGCTGTGAGCGGGAGGGCGAGCGCGGGGCCGAGAACCCCCGGAACCCGTTGCAAACCCGTTGGGTAAGGGAGAGGGGGAAATCCCTGCATCCCGGCCGCCTCATCTCCGACCAGTGCCCGGGGCTGGACGTCCTGGGGATGCTCCGGGGAGCGGGGGGACCCCGAGGTGCCCGCAGGCACGGCAGCCCTGCTGGGTGCACCACGTACTTGTGCATCTGTTGACCTCCAGACCCCGCACGCCGAAGTAGCCGGGGGGGCAGGTGTGGACGCACACCCCGTACTGGCGGATGCCGTCCCTCCAGATGAGCAGGAAGAGCCGGTGGTGGCAGGTGATGCAGCCGTTCTCCTCCGAGCACAGGACGCAGCCCGTGCAGTTCTCCAAGAGCCTGGCGCTCACTGCGGGGAAAAGGACAGGGGCTGTGGGGGGGGAGGGAGGGGGACAGCAATGGCACCTCCAGCACATCCCAATGGCAGAGAAACCGGGAGCGGTCGGCAGGTAGAAATGCATTCTGAGCCGCTTTCATTAGCTGCTGCCTGATACGCGTCGAGGGAACAAAGAGTGTTTTGGAAACATCTGAGTGGAGCTGCAATAAGGATCTGCCCGCTGGCTCCAGAGCCGCCACCGCTTTCCTCTGCCCCACTGCTCTGATTGACACACGGACAGCAGCCCCAGGGGGGCTCTGCTCCCAGGGACGAGGACATGGACACACGGATGGGGCACACCCCATAACAGCAGGGCATCTCCATACCGGGCCCTCCCCGGCTTCTCCGTGCACACAGCGAGATGCCTCCGCTGCACCCCGTGGTGTTGGGAAGCATTCTCTTCTGGCTTGGAGCTCGCCCTTCGTGTCTCTGAGCAGCAGCGCATGCTGAGCAGTGGCAGCAGTGCCAGGAACACAGCGGTGAGCGCACAGCACCCAGGTCCATCTGCTCACAGCAGGTCTGACAGCGTGGGGAGGGGATTTTCCACATAGCAATGCCCTGAGGAGGAGGCAACCCTGGGCACGTGGAGTGGGGCTAGATCTCCATATGGGCAAAAGGGAGTGCTTGGGTATTGGGTAGTGGCACAGGTGGCGGTGCCATTGTCATCATGGTCCCAGAGCCCTCCTGGGAAGCAAGAGAGGGAACATAGGGCTGGGGGAAGCAGTGGGGAGACGCAGGCAGAGGGTGCGCCCTGCAGCCCTACAGACACACAGCCCTACAGACCTGCAGCCCTACAGCCCAAGGGTAAAGGATGCGCTGCAGTGGTGCCACCCAGCTGTCCCTGAGCTGTCCCCTCCTCCTCCTCGTGCCAGGGCACAGGGACTCGGGCAGCAGCACTTTGCATCCAGGAGGCTGCGTGTGCTGGGAGCCCGCTAACGAAGCACCTTGGATCCATTAAGTTGTTATGGTCTCTGTTACATATTTACCAAACGCTGACAACATTTGTGTTCCTGGCTGCAGCCAGAGCGGCTTCCCAGGAGACGCGGGGATTTACGAGTGTCTTTCCCTGCCCCAGTTCTTTGGGATGATTTTCTTTGCCACCCTCCCTCCATGTGATGAGTCAATATCACGATGCCCACCTTCAAAAACAGCTCCGTCTGCACATCGGGGTGGGGTTCCACAGCACCGGGAATGGGGAAATCAGGGACAGCTCCTGGGCATCCCTCCCCAGGTGTGGTGGTGGCAGATGCAGATGAGCACAGGGGCTGCACGGGGGGAGGGACCCCACCATGGATGCACGGAGCTGTGCTCACACCCATGGATGCTCCCTTGTCCCCCACCCCGTAGCGCCGGCTCACACCCCCAGCCTTTGGGGCTGTCCCCACACTGGGCGCATCGGCGGCAGCCTTGCCACCCCCACGGTGGCATTTTACAACCATGTACAATGAACACAGGGAAAACTGTCCATTCTGCAGCCCAAGGCCTCCGAAAAGCCCTGCTCTCACAATATCCCATCCCCACCACGGCGCCAGCCGGTCACGAATTGAGCATCTCATGTCACAGCCTCTGCGGGGTTGAGCATCTCAGGGCACCCCGCTCTGCGCCCTGGGTCTCTCTGCCCGGGGAAAGGATGGGGCAGGGGATGGCGGTGCCTCCGAGCATCCTTCCAGCGGGTTTTGCTCCTCGTGCACCTCCTGCATCGAGCTGAGAACAGAAATACCGGCAGACCCGATCCCCTGCATGCACCTCCCCCGCCCTACCTTGCTTCTTCCATCGGTTCTGCGAGAGCATTTCCATGGAGCTGATGAATAACAGCAACATGAATATTATCCACTGCATCTGGGCAGGAGGAGTGGAGGGCAGGGAGGAACTCAGACCATCCGAGCGGAGCTCACAGCATCGCCCCGGGCACGGCACAGCGCTATGGGGGCATGGGGCGGTCAGCGCAGGGCAGCGCCAGCGGGCTCTGCCTTTAGGACCACCGGCAGCAACTCGCTTTTCCCCTCCGGAGAAATGGGGAAAAGGGAAAATATCCCCCGGAGGCACCGGCAGGAGTGGGGACGGACGCGCCGCAGAGCCCCGGCCCGGATCGGAGCGTCCCGCTGTCCCACTGTCCCGCCGCCGTCCGTCTGTCCCGCTGCCATCCCGGCCCGGCGGGGGCACGGCGAAGCCCCCGGCTCTGCGGGGCGGGGACAGCCGGGCGGCTCCGCCCCGGGACGGCCCCCCTCCAGTCCCGGTTGGGGGCGAGGGGCGCGGGGTCTCGCGGCTGGATGGGGTGTGCCGTGCCGTGCTGTGTTGGAGCCACTCTTCGCCAAGCCGAGCCATGCCGTGCCTTGCCAAGCCATGCCGAGCCGTGCCACGCCGAGCTAAGCGGTGCAGCGCCTTGCCAAGCCAAGCCAAGCCGAGCTGAGCTGGACCGATCTGAGCTGAGTGGAGCCACGCTGAGCTGAGCTGAGCTGAACTGAACTGAACTGTGCTGAGATTTTCTGAGCCGAGCCAAGCTGAAGAGAGTCGTGTTGAGCTGAGCCGGGCGCAGATGAGTGGATCTGGGTCTCGCTAAGCTGAGTTGTGCTGAGCTGAATTGAGCTGAGCTGAGCCAACCTCTGCTGAGCTGAGCACAGCTGAGCCAAACCAAACCAATCCGATCGAGCTGAGCCAAGCTGAGCTGCAGCTCCCAGCACTTGGCTCCCAAGCAGCTGCCTGCACCCCTCACCCCGTGCACAACCCAGGGGTCTCAGCCTGCTCAGAGGGAGCCCTGTGCCCACCCTGGGCAACAGCAAGGGCAAAGCTTGTGTGCGGGATGCTCTGATCTATGTGTGGGATGCTCAGCAGCAGTTTCCCACCGCAGGTAAAAGCCCTCCAGGTCAGAACCCTGAGCGCAGGCTGCCCCTTACCCAAAGCAGGGGCCTGGGATGTGCTGGGCCTGCTTTACCCTGGGAGGGCACAGGTCAGGCCGGGGGACCACTGTGCACCATCAGACTCACTGCAGCAGAGAGCACTGCGGTGGACGACTCCATCAGTGTCACCCCGGCTCTGGGTAGACCTGGGGACAACTGGGGACAGGGAGAGGGAGGGAGGTGGCAGCTGCCCCACTGCTGAGCTGCACCTGCATGTCGGGGTTGCTCTCCTCGTTGCCTCCATTTCCCACCTGGATTTCTCCCTCCTGCTCCCCCAGCCCTCCCCATGTCTCTCTACCTCTCCCATCCCACACAGCAGCGTTTCATTCCCAAGGAGTTACGATTCAGACAACAAAGGAACCGCTTCGGACCCCTTTGGCTTTGCCCATAGGAAACCAGGAGTAATCATGGCTGGGATTGCTTTCGTTTCTTTCCTCGTGCCATTGTGAAATACATTGAAAGAATTACCCATAAAACACAGGTTTTCAGCATCTGGCCCAGCACCGCTTCCCATAAACAAGCATGCCTGCAGGAATGTGCCCCTGTTGTGGATCCATGGGGGCTGGCGGGGCCCCGTGTGTGCGTGGCATCGTGTGGCAGAGCAGTGTGGGGTTGGCAGGGTCTGTGTTTGGTTGTGAAAATGCATCCGATGTATTAAAGTCCCCCACCAGCAGCCGGCCCCTGCCTCACTCTGCCCAGCCCTTTGTCCCTTGTAAATGGAGCCGCCGCTGCCCCAGGAGCTGTGGATGCTGCTGGCTGCAACTTCGCTGCCCTGCTCCAGTTATTGCTGCCCTGCTCCCGGCATCGCCGCTCCCGGCATCGCCGCCCTGCTCCTGGCACCACGCTGCGTCCGAGGCCAACCCCTGTGCCAATGCACGCTAATTGGGTGGCTCTTGTTAGCACCGTGTCCCTGGGGCCGGCACGCAGCAGGTCCCTCAGCTCATCCCTCAGGCTCCGCAATGCCCGCGGAGGCTTTGCCAGTGACAGCGATGACACCAATCCCGGGCTGTGCCATTTACTGCTAACGAGCCCGATGGGCGATGAGCGCTTGCGCAGGAGCAGATCAATCCCGTTCGTTTCCCTTAACGTGGTCATTTATGACTACTCCTCCTAAAACTGCAGTGGGAAGGGATGATTTGCTGTCTGCTCATTAATCAGGCGCCTGTTACCTCTTTGTTCTCGGCGGCGTTTCGGGGCGAGGTGCCCGGCTGGGGCCACGGCCAGGGGCTGCGCTGACTCACGGACAGCACCGGAGCGCACAGAGTGGAGCCCGCGGGCGCCCTGGCAGCTCCCCGCTCCCTCCCGCAGCTCCGCACCGTGCCAGCGTTGGGGGAATGCAATGTTCCTCCTCTGTCTTCCAAAGCACCGGGGAGAAAACGTCCAGAGAGATAATTCAGAAAGTTTGTTTGACACTTGAGCGCGCTTTCATCTCTGGGAAATGCTGGGGGCCTTCCAAGGCCGCACCGCCCAGGGGCACCGTGCTGCGATGGGTGGCTTGGGGATGCCGGGGGTCCAGAGGGGACCTGCTGGGATGGAGGGATGCGGTGGGATGGAGGGAGCCCAATGGGATGGAGGGGGCCCAATGGGACGGAGGGGGCCCAGCGCTCCCCGCGGGTGAGGCACTGATCCCTCCCAGGTCTGAGCCCTGCGTGCCATGCTGGCAGGGAGGGGGCGGCTTTCCGAAAGCAACGTGCATCCAAAGCGATGAATATGGGTTTGATCAGGGGAGGATTTCGACGGATGGTAGTGGATAAGGAAGAAAAATATTTGGCATTCTTCTCCCATCATAACAAGCCCAGATGCTTGGACGGTGGCAGCCCACTTCCCACAGGAATGGAAATTCACAGCCGCTCCCCACGCCAGCTCGGCAGAGGCCCTTTCCCCGGCGTTTACAAAGTGACGGCCCCACCTCATACCGTGCGGGGCATCCTGCATCCTCCATCCCCATCCCCTGCATTGCCGCCGTAATCCCATAGCACAGCCTCATCCCACGGCACAGCCATGTCCTGTACTCTACTGGGTCCATCCCATGGCACGGCTATGTCCTGCACGCTGCTGGCCTTGTCCCGTGGCACGGCCACATCCTGCTCTCTGCCAGCCTCATCCCGGCCTCCTCCTGGCCTCTTCCGTGTGTTCCATAGCCCCGTGCTGGGGAGGCTGAGCTCTGTGCCCTGTGGGCAATGCACCGGAAGCACTGAGCTGCAGGTTAATCATCCTTGCACCAGCTGAGAGCACGGAGCATCCTACAGCATCCTTATGGCCAGCTGTTCTCCTTCTCCTCCTGCCATGCTCTGGTCTGTGCCAGCTCCCCTTTGTGCCTCCTAGGGGTTCCTCTGAGGACACAGAGCTGCTGGGCATGGAGCACAGGGGCAGCTGGGCAGGGGGAGAGTTGGCTTCACCCCATCGCCAGCCCTGCCAGCATTGCAGCTCCTCCAGCCCTGTCTTGGCTGCTGCGGCAGCTGTGCAGCAGCAGAGCCAAAACAGAAGCACACGCAGGGATGGAATTGGTCTGGAGAAGTGATGAAGGCAGAGGGGCAGTGGGAGAAGGGAAGCAGAGGAGGAAAGTGAAGGAGAGTGAAGAGGTGAGAGGGGAAGTTCGGTGTTGGAACCGAATTCCTCACCCGCGCCAGCAGAGCAGATTTCCAAGTGTTTATTTTATCTCCTTTAGCTTAGCCCCTTGGAGACAGAATATATTGAATGGCTGGACTTTATATAATGGAAATAATTGAAACAATACTCCCGGTTCCCCGCCGTAGTTTGTCGTGACGTGAGCCAAGCGTGACAGCCTCGAGGTGGTGGGGACAGCCGCCCTCGGCTCTTGTTGGCTGGTGAGAGCTGACACATGTCAGCATCGCTCCCAGTTTCCCTACAGCTGTCAGAATGGGAACAATGTGACGGCAGCTGGCACGGGCCGGGCCGGGGCTGGGCATCACCTGCAGCAATGGGGTTCTGCAGGGAGAGGGGAATTTGGGGCAGCATTGCGGGTGCAGGGATGGGGATGCAGGAGGGATGCGCTGGTTGTGAGTGCGGTGTCAGCCATAGAAAGACAGAGAGAGGGGGATGTGGAGGTTAAGAACCATTGGAGGTTGTGTTATTTCCTTCGGAGAGGGAGAGCAGAGAGCTCCCTGGTGCTCAGCACCTCTGCAATGGGTCCCTGCCAAGGGTCCTTCCCATGCGTGCTACCCAAATCCTGCGCTCTCTGCTCAGAAGCCAGGAAGCTGCAGAGCTGGTTGGACCAAATGCAAATGCAACGTTGAGAAGTGCCCCGCATCCAACTCTGCCACATCCCACTCCACGTTGGCTGCGTATTTGTAGAGAAGAGTGGGACAGAGCTTAAAGCAAAAGCGAAAGCTGGGGGAGTGCTTCGGGGAACTGCAGCACTGTACAGGAATTGGCCAGAGAGCTTTTCCTGCCTTCAGGGCATTCCCCAGGCTGTGCTGCACTGTGGTTTGGGAAAGATTCCCCCGAGATAAAGCAGGGAAATGGGCTGCAGGGCGATGGATGGGTGTGCAGAGTTGGGGGCAGCTCCCATAGAGGGGTCTGGCTGTGGGGGAACCTGGGGATGCAGTGCAGGGCTGTGCCAGGCTGGGGACAACAAAGCATCCCTGCAGGCGGTTTTGTTGCTGCAGTTCCCCCAGAGTGAGGCATCCAAAACCTCTCTGCTGCTGAGCCGCACCGTGGAGCATTCCCTTATCTGCTGGGCAAGGCTATAGGCAGCCCCTGGCTCTCCCTGCAGTGCAAACCGTATATGTGGTAATGGAAGGGAGCGAGGCAGCCGTGTGTTAGCAGCTGGCCCTCTTCTGTTTGCCGAAGGATCATTTATGCCAAATTCCAATTGAATTTCTCTTAATATTTCTGCTATTTAAGGAAAGTATTGGGAAAGACAGATGGAAGCCTCAGTCGGATGCATGCTCCTGGCTCCATGTGATTCAGAGCTCAGAAGCCCTCTCCTTTTTCAAATAATTGTAATGTGACTACATTGCTCCCTCTCACCCATCGTTCCCAAGAGGGTCAACCCTCTGACTGCAGCCGATGACTCTCACCGGGAGGAATTCAACAGAAGACAAAGGCTCTGGGCAGGAGCTCCCGGGTGGTGGCATCCCCCTGGTAGCCACAACACCCAGAGGGATGTGGCTGCAGCTGCGGCACTCGTGGTCCCCCCATGGCACCGCTCGCCTTTGCCATCCCCATCATGTGCTGGTGGCCAAGGGCCTGGCACAGCGCTGGGGATGGTGGCTCTGCTCCTTGGGTGGCCAAGGGGAAAGCAAACCCCAGCGGGGCTGAGAGCGCGGTGCCGGTGTCGGCATTGCCTGGGTGCCACCCTGCCCGTGCACAGCCCCAGTGGATGCCACACAGCTCTGTTAGCCGCAAACCCTCTCGTTTGCAGCCTGCCTGGGGATAGGATCCAATTTGTACCGTGACCAAATCGCATGGCTCCCTGCTTCCTCTCCTCCTCCCCGCCCTGGCCGGTGCTGAAAGGATTTGCTCATGGTTTTGGGCAGCAAGTTAGAAGGAAATAGCGTGTCTTGAGAGCCCTCTGGGCGTCAGCCCTTTGCTTGGATGTGCAGCACATGGCTGAGTGCCCCCAGGCACAGACACGCAGCACTGCAAGGGCTGTGCACCATGGGGTCAGCGCCACTGGAGCCTCCCCTCCTGCTCTGGGTCAGGCTCAGCGTCACGCAGCTGAGTGAAGAAGCAGCCATGCACCTGCTCCTTGGCCACCTCCAAGTGCCGCCTGTCCTTGTCCCCTCTCTTTGCTCCATGGGCTGAGTGCCACCAAGCCACCCCGCACGGTCCCAAGCAGTGGGAGTCCCCAGCTCCATTTGTGACAGTGAGGGCTGTGGGTTCCCACAGGGACGTGGGAGCTCCTCTTCCCCCCACCCCTGGGCACAGTCACATCCCGGGGTCACTCCTGGCCCTGCTCCCCATCGCCGCAGGGGTTGGGGACACGAGCGTGTCACCCCCGAGGGGCCCGGCGGCGCGGCGCGGCCGTGAGTCACAGTGACCCATAAAGGCTTCTCTCGGAATTAATACCAGCAGGGACACAAGCTTCAATATTTCAGAAGTGAAAATAGAGTGATAATTATATTTTGTCGATGTTCAGGAAAATTGCTACCACCTGGCGGGCGGCAGCCGGCCCTGCTCGGGGCTGACGTCAGGGATGCCACCAAGCAGCAGGAATTTGGGGTGGAAAGAGGAAAAACAAAAAAAAAGGACCAACAAAACAACAACAACAAAAAGGAAAGTGTAGAAATTGCAAAGGGAAAACTTCTGTTCTACGGAAACCCAGAGCTGTGGGAGCAGCCCCATAACATTGCAGAGAGACAAAGGATTCAGGCAAGCTTTCCCAGGTGCTGGAGAGCATCTTGGTGTCTTGGGGTTGGGATGAGGAAATAATCCATGGCTCATCACCGGCCCAGAGGAGGGATCAGCCTTGCTGAAGGATCCCCAGCCTTGTGCTGGCATTGGGGCATCCCATTCCCCCTGCAAATGTGGGGGGCGAGAAAGGCAGCGGGCGAGCAGCGTCTGTTTGCCATTAGGAACGAGGTTTTAATAAGGCACAGAATGCCAGCGATGTGGTCCTCACCGGTCGCCTCCTTCATCGCAGGGAGAGCCGTGGAGAAAAACACTTCTCACTCTTTCTTTCCCCCACCCCTTTATATCCTGTTTATGCCGCTAACAAATTCAATTTTCAGGAGCTGGAATCACAACAAAGCCAGCGTTAATGCAGCTGAGCCGCTCCAAGCGCTGCTCTCTGTGGGCAGCTCCTCTCCCCAAGCGCACGGAGGACGCTCTGCTCCTTCATCATCCTCCAAAAGGCTGAAATGTGGGAGGAAAGGGCCAGGGAGCACGAGTGCTGACGTGGGTGCTGGTGACATGGGGACGTGGCTGTCCCTGTATTTGCTGCATGTGCTGCAGGAGGGATGCGGCGGCACGGCCCCGCTGCCCGCAGCCATGGTGGGAGCAGAGCTGCTCCTCAAGCTCCAGCTTATGGAAAGAATTCTCCACGTGGGAATGTGAGCGAAAAAAAAGATTAAAGGGAGGAAAAATGGATGCCAGAAAAAGTGCATTTCCAAATCTCCCCACTCTGCTCCCTGCCACACACTCATTCCCAGCGCTCCTGGTGTGCTGTTTGTCCTACCCACAGCATTTCAGGGATTTACTGCTCCCTGCCCATGGGAACAGACCCATCCCGGCTCCATGGGCATGATGGCACGGAGGGACAGTGCCACCCGGTGCCCTCACCTCTGCCTGGCTCCCAGCAGGGTCTGTCCAACACCATAGTATTGCAGTGGGAGAGTGATGTATGGCACGGCCTCCTTGGTGCAAAACGCTCCCCTCTGAGAGAAAGGGGATAATTTGAGGTTACCGATGCTTTCTGCCCTTCTACAGCGCTGCTTTGCTCACCTGAGCCTCCATGGAAGCCACATCCAGACAGGGGCAGGGTGCTGCAGGCAGGATGGAGCTCAATCCCAACATCACCAGGGTCTGGATGGCACTTGCTGCTCAGCCAAGGCATTGGGACGGAATTGCAGAGCTCTTGGTGTGTGTCCTCTCTTTTCCTAGAACAGATCAAGAGCTGAATTCTGCTCTGCCCTGCAGTCCTCTCTTTTCCTTTTGCCAAGTTTCCCAGCAGGGCTGAGGGAGTGGAGCAGAGTGGGGCTGAGTGGGACGCAGCATCTGGTGGGGTCGGAGGGGGTCTGCAGGGTGAGGGATCATCAGGTCAGGGGCTGCTTCCCTGCATCTTCACATCCCTACATGCCTGCATCCTCACATTTACGCATCACTGCTTTCCAGCATCTTCATGTCCCTACATCCCTGCCTCCTTCCCTTCCCTTCCCTTCCCTTCCCTTC
>PPHD01022394.1:0-12864 GCA_002909625.1 Bambusicola thoracicus | reverse complement strand
GGAGCGTCCCCCGGGCAGCGATGAACGCCCTCCCGGGGCGCGCGGACTTACGGCCGTCCGTCCCGCTGCTGTGAGTCTCGCAGGTGCGGGGTGGGGGCGCGGCGGCACGGGGCGCCTCCTTACCCCGACGGACGCCCGCGCCCCGCGGGGACCGCCCGGCAGAGTGCGGAGCGCTCCGCCGCCCCCGCACAGCGCAGCCCCGAGTAATTCCCGCGGACGCGAAACGGCGATAAACGACCATTTCTGCGGTTGCAGAATCCAGAACTGAAAGGTTCCGAGCTGCCTGTGCAGAATTAATTCGGCTTATCTGTGGGCACGAGTTAGAAGCCTTATGAGATAGTTGCCTCTTTGCGCCAGAGCCCTGTCTCGTTCAGGGAACGGAACAGACAGCCTCTGCTTAATGAAAGGTTTTCCAGCGGTCTGCTGTGCTATTCTCTTGGCACTGCGCGTGGCTGGGGGCCCTGGCACCCCGCGAGCTGCTCCCTGGGGCCGTGCAGACGGACTGCAGCTCGAGGTGCCGCCCGGGGCTGCAGGAGATGTGCCGCTGCAGTGCTGGCTGTGCCGGGGGGAAGGATGCTTTGCTGGCAGGTATGGTGAGCTCCACAACTCCTGGGAGGAGGATGTAGCGAGGTGGGGTCGGCCTCTTCTCCCAGGTAATAGCAGTGGGTGAGAGGTGATGGCCTCACGTTGTGCCAGGGGAAGGTCAGGTTGGAAATGAGCAAACAGTCGTTCTCCAGCAGCGGTCAGGCGCTGCCATGGGCTGCCCAGGGGGTGGTGGGGTCACCGTCCCTGCGGGTGTTCCAGGAATGTGGAGATGTGGCGCTGAGGGATGTGGGCAGTGGGCGCAGCGGGGTGGGGATCTCAGAGGTCTTTTCCCACCTGAACAACTCTGTGACTCGGTGATATAAGAACCCTGCAATGGTGGTACACAGCCTGAGCTCAGAACGAGAACCTTGTTCTGCAGAACATAAGGCCTGGGGACATCGGGACTGCCTTTCAGACTGCTGCTCCTCCTTCCTCACTCCCAGCTGTTGTGCTGACATCCTTGCCCAGCTGCCCCCAGTCTCCAGTCCTACCGCTCCCTATCTCCATTTCTGCAAAATGTGGAAAAGTGAGCGTCTGTTTCTCAAGCATGAGCTCAGCTTTTCCCTCTGCACTCCAGCTGGGCAGCCTCCACCTCTGAAGGTTGCTGAGATCACAAGGAAATAAAGGTCTACCTTCAGTCCACACACCTGGTCTGAGCCCAGACCGCAGCCACTCACACCTGTGGATGCAGAGATTGCTCTGAGCTTCAGAGCGATGGGATCTGTGGGGAAATGAGCTGGGAGCGTGCACTAAACTCCCACTGGGGCACGGCAGCTTTGCGGAGCCCTGGTGGTTGTCTGCATGGTGGCTGATAGGTCTTGAAGGTGGCAAAGCTCCCCCTTCCCTCCGCTGCCAGGGTTTGGGCTGCAGTCCCAAGGCATGGCAGCGTTAGAGCTTTTCACAGAAAATCTGTTAAGGACCGTGGATAAAAAGCCTCTCCTGCCCCATCCCTTGGTTGAAGGAAGCAGTGAACCTTTTCAAAGTGTTTATCAAAGCAGAATTTCTTTCTATTTTTTTTTTTTAATTCTGGAAAGTGTTGGAAATCCTCAGTGTGGGGCAGCCCACCAAGGATGTGTGCTGGTTCCTGAGATGAGGGGGAGTCCTGGGTGCTCTCTGTCACCTCAGAGGCCTGAATGGCACCATCTGGGGAACAACACCCATAGCGTGATGGTGAGGCTGTAGGTCAGAGTCTGCCTGAATGTTCTTCTGCTGCAGCAGCAACGCCTCTGTGCTCTCTGCCTGCATGTCAGCACTCACTGCCCGCACCTCTGCTCCCCTGGGCTGAGCCCTGGCAAGCTGTGCAGAGCAGACCTGTGATAAAATAGGGAGCTGAAAGAGGAGAGATGCGACTGTCCCGGGAGTGAAAGAGGCAGTGTTGTACTTTCTAGGCATGAGCACGTTCCCCTGGCACAGGAAGGGAAGGGAGGACAGGACAGTGGCATGCGGTGCTCCACACTGTGCCATGTTCATTCAGTCCGTGTGCCTTTCTGGGAGCTGAGCACACTCAGGTAGCAGTCCGCCCAATCCGGCAGAAGCTGAGTTCTGTTGGCCCCGTGGTCCATTCAAATGCCTGTTAGGAAGGAGAGCAAACAAGAAACACGGAGCGTTTGCTGGAAGCTGAAGGCTTGCATTCCCCTGCATTCTGCCTCGGAGTAACCCCGCTGGAGTGAAAAATGGGTTCGGTTAATCTTAGGTTTAACTACGGAGGCAGGCCAGCAGAATTGCAACAGAGTTATGTAGAGCTGAAGCTCTGCAAGAGCCAAAGTGTGTACAGTTTTTGGGAAGGCACTCACTGGAACTCCTGAGCCGTGCTTCTGCTGGAGCCATACACACAAGGAGGGTGTGCTGAGTCCCTCGCTGGGCTGTGCAGCTGCAGGCGGCCGTGCAGCAGTGCTCCCAGTCACGTAGGGCTGTGCTGAGCAGTGAGAGGGACCGCACCGCCGGCAGCTCCTATTGGAGAGCAGTGTGTGTTTGCTAAAGGTCTCACACAGCCATGGTAACGGCAGCGCCGTGTCTCCCTGGGAGATGAGGCGCTGATGGAGGCCTGCAGAGCAGGGAGGGGATGGATGCCTTCAGACTGAGCTGCTCGTATTGGAGACCCCCGAACCACCCCTTAGGTTTGGTATTCCCAGTGTTCTGCTAAAAATCCTGCCCGGAGATAGGATGGGTGTGAATCTGCATTGCTGTGCTCTGCTCAGCTGTCAGCTGGGCCTCTCCTCCCTGGGTAGGGGCTGCAGAAGTTAGGGCAGGTGGGTGCCAGGGCCCGACCAGCGTGGCTGTAGGTGTACTGGAGGAGGAGGGAGGAGGTAACTCTCCGTGCAGCCATATGTTTGATATAGCAAGGCACGGCACCTCTTCTCCGTGTCCGGCTGTGATAGATGTGCTTGTTTGGGTGAAGTTGTGCCCTTCAGAAGTCTGTATCCCAGTGAGTATCCCAGCTCTGATTAAAAATTGCATGCCCTCTCTTACTAGTGTGCCTTGCATAACAAAATAAGTCTGACAGACAGTTGGCTTGTTAATAAGAGCAATTAAGCAGTATGGGGGTTTAGTTTTATGAGAATTTACTGGTAGAACCACAGAATGTTTTATGAAGGTTGCTTCATGCTAATGAACTGATAGATACATTCGCTGAGGAATGCCGTGGAAATCCTTTTGTTGTTTCTTGGCGCAGAAGACCTGTGCCGTCTTTCCCTGCGAAGGAATTCATTTGGCTCCTCTGTATGATTTATAACTATTTTCATTCTGAACCATTCACCTCTGAGACCTCGGTGTGGTGGTTCCCCTTAAAGAACCTCACCGGTGGGACCGCTCTGGTACTCATCAAGGCCAGCTGAAATGCAGCTGTTCCTCCACAGTGCAGTGAGAAGTCGGTCACAACAAAGGCAAACGATCCCTCTTGCTTGACCTGTGGAGTCTGGCGATGCAGCAGCCCCATACTTAGAACTGTCTGCCGTGTAACAGGGAGGATCTGGGAGGTGTCGTGGTCCCACAGAGATGTTCCCTTCCATTTCTGCATGGCTGGTGCTGTACTCATCAGGAATAGGAGTCAAGGCCTGATGTGAGCCCCTCCTGCCATCTTCCAGAGCTGCGTGTTGATGAAGTCGTGGAAGGCTATCAGCAAGCTGCTGTTGGGGCATGGTTTCCATTAAAAGGCAATGCACTGCTGGGAGTATTGCGCTCGTAGATTAATTTGGAGGTGATTTTGAAGGGAGAGAACTCATAGGGTGTTGTTCAGTCACCTCTGCACCGCAGCTGAGAAATGGGAGCAATTGGTGAGATAAGGCGTGCGCTACTCCTCTTGCAGAACACTGAGAGGTAAACAGTGAAGTAACGCAATGAATCCCTGAGACCCCGGACAAGGATGGCAAACAGAAGGAGGACGGTTTGCAGGGCACAGATTTGTCAGAGAGAGCGGCATAAAGAAAACTGTTAGCACAAGCTGCACCTGCAATGGTCAGATCAATATTGACTGATGTGGCAGAAGGGGAAGGAGAATGAGCCAGGCTTTATCTGAGAGCAGGCACAGACAGCAGGAGAGAAGCAGGCAGCCACGGAAAAGGAAACGTCATCTCCTGAGAGTCACAAAAGGCTGTAAAATCGAGGAGACCGTGATTGGAAGGGCTTTGGTAAATACTTGTAAATAAAGAAGCGCCCACGTGCGTGCCTTTACAGGGTGAATTACAGGCTTGGTCAGGTCCTGAAGGAAGCTGGGGATGCACGGACAGCAAGAGGTGGTGATGAGCACCGGAGCCTGGGGGGAGCAGGGCTGGGCAGCCCTATTGCAGGGCCGGGCAGAGCGGCCCACCACTATAAATAAAGATCTGTCCACTCCATGGTTGAGCTTTGCCCTCTGCCCATAACTTACTGTTAGCACGATGGCCCTTCTCGCTTGTCTTCACCTCCGCGTTTATAAAGCAGCAGGCAATGATGATCTTGGGGCAGCCCTCCGTGCCTTTGACATCCCTTAATTAAACTGTGACATTTGCTGAGTACAGAAGAGAAAAATACTGGAGGAAAAAACCCACACCACTGCATTCTCATTAGCCCACTGTATTCATGAGACTTTGGGTGCCACGCAGGAGATCGGCACAAAGGATATTTTTAATGAGCTTTAGTGAAGGTGCCTTTGCTTTTAGTTCGTTCCTAATTGTGTGAGCTTTGATCTCGATTTCTTCAGGAGAAATCTTACTGTGCGCTTAGATATATCCAAACAGCTTTTCTTCAGCCAGTTTGTAGGAGAGGAAAAATGCTTCCAATGGAAGGTGGTTCCAGTGGAAGTTTCACTGAGGGCATCTTCGGGGTCTGGCCTGATGAGAGCCACCAATAGGCTCTGCATAAGGGAGAAAGTGTGCTCTAGTGGTACAGACGCACTGAGACAGATGAAGCCAAATGCCAAACCGATGGGTGGGTTTCGTGCTCAGCTTTCACACACAGAGCTGAGGGAAGCTTTAGAAATACACCGAAGCAGCTGAGGACTGTTGCAGCGCAGTGGCTCAAACCCACAAACAGCTGGAGGAGACTTCTTGGCCGGCTCAGCCTCCCCTGCAGTGTGTCACCAGGAAGTCCCCTGGAAGGGTATTTCTTTCTGCTGCATCGCTCCTAACCCCGATGCGCTGCGCCTCTCCGAGAAGACAGCTGAAATCTGATTGGTTCTTTGATTTCCTGATAGGAATCATTCAGTGTTTTTCTTATCAGCAAAGCAATCAAACGGTATAGATTCAAGGTAATTTTAAAGCTGCTTTTAAATTTGTCTTGGCATTTTGCTTCTTGACAGATCCGTACACAGGGGCCTCTGAAATCATTGCAAGAGAATGGCAAAGCAGCAGCAAATTAAGTTTTTATTGAGGAGAGATCACGACTGGAGGTGTTTCTGTTTCAGACCATGGCTTTACAGCTGAGGTTGCCAGCAGCGAAGCTAATTTGAGCTGTGCTGGGCTTCCTGGGTGAAGAGCCTTTGCTTCAGAGAGAGCTGCCTTAAATTAGCACTTCTTCTCACTGGAGCCTTCGGTTTGGCGTTGGGGGCAGCTGGCAGGAAGACAATCTGGGAGTGCAATCTATAGCACAGAGCAGCTGCACTCGGACCGCGAGCCTTCCTCTCTCTGCTGCAAGCACAGGATAAAACATGCTGGGACTTCCTCGGTACCCCGCCACGCGCTCCCTCCTCCAGTGCCTTTTCATCTTCCTTCCCATGAATATTAACAGCAGTCCTTTGGCTTTGAAAAGCAGCGGTGCTCAGATACCTGCAGACATGCCTCCCGAAGTCCCCGCAGCGCTCGCTCCATCTCTCCCAGTTGGGTTTTGCAGCGAGGCTGCTCACTCAGCCCCAGATGCTCTGTGGTTCTGCAGTGAAGACAAACCTCGCTCAGCCCATCCACCCATGGCACACTCGGGCAGTCAGGTGCACCAGCGGCTCCTTGCCACTATTGGACTGGGCTGAGTTTAAACAACAGCCATTCGATGACCAAAACCCTACCCTTCACTTCTGGGTGCTTGGAGGTCACCAGCGGGAGACCACGCCGATCTGGGCTTCGGTTCTTCCCTGGAGATGGCTATACAAAAGATAGGAAGAGAGAAAACCGTGAAGCTACATCTACTCTCCCAGATACAGTTGCAGCACAGTGAAAGTTAGCTGCAGCCCTCCCCGTCAGCGTGTGTCTGCAGTTCATTAATCATGACTCAATGGAAAATCTCACTTTTATTGGAGTGAGTGAGTGCTGCTGAGGGGCAGGTCTGCTGCCACGGGTGACATCCTGTTTGCAAGGTGCACACCTAACCTTTAGAGATGCTGTGAAAGCACTTTTGCTCCCTCATCTTCTGGGTGTTTGCTCCTTCTTTTTGCCTTGGCTATCGGCAGATCGCCGTGATTGAGTTATTTGGGGAATAAATCACTGCCCCGTGAGCAGTACATAATCAAACAGATAAGTCTTGCGTTTCCCCCCTTGTCTCTCTCACTCCCACACATGACTTTGCATGTGAATCTTTAAGACCTGTATGCCCTATATTTCTTCACTCTAATGCTGCAATTAATCGCATTACATAACCAGCCTACTGCTGTTTCTAATTAAAATTTTCAGGGGAGGGGAGGTGGAAAGAAGAGCCCCGCATTTAAATAATGTGGAGGGTCTGTCTCGCGGTGACAATGCCAGGAAAGGCAGAGGGACGGCTCCCTGCATCCTCCATCCTTCATCCTCCATCCTCACCCCCGTGCGCCGGCGGCCCCACGTTATGCAACGTCCCACGCCGGGGCTGACTCATGCGCTCTTACCTCACCGGGGACCGGCTAAAAATAGGGTTTCATTCTTAACTCTGCACAGCCGGGCTCTGCCTCGCTTCCAAGAAGACCCTTGGCAGGATTAAAATAGAGCAAGTCCTGCGCTTTGTTTCCTGCCGGAGATGCCTGCCCCGCACCCTTGCACAACTGCTGTTTGTTTGTCTGGGGTTGCAGTGAGCGTGCTGGAAGCCCTCCAAGGCAGGCACAGCGATCTGCAGGCGGCACGGCGGGCAGAGGAACTGGGGAACTGCCGCCCTGCAGCCCGCCCACAGCCTGAGGAAGGGACTTTGGGCAGGAGGGATGCTCAGCCCTGGAGCTGGAGGGAGAGGATTGCCAGCCCCAGATGGGGGATGCAGGGAGAGCCGCTTCATTTTGCTGACAGATAGCTTCGTTCTGCATCTCCAGCGTGGAGCAGTGAGGTGGCTGCAGCGCAAGTAGGAGCAGCCAATGCTGGCCATGGTGGGGCTGAGCATTGCCGACATGAAGCTGGAAGGAAGCAGACAGGAATGCCCACTCTGACGGTGTGTTGTGGCCTGGCAGGGCTCCTCGTCCCCTTTGGTGCCCATGGGGCACACATGTGCATCATCCCACCCGCTCCTCACATGCTCCTCCACAAGGCCACTCTCCTGCAACAAAGCGGCTCCTGGCCCTCGTGGCGGCGTGCAGTCTGTGGTGTGCAGAGCTGGAGAGCAGGAAAACTTCCGGATGGAATGGAGCACATAAAACATGCAGCAGCTGATGTGTGGCTGGTGGCCATCCTGGCTGCCTGGAGCAGCTCTGGGCTGGCAATCAGTGTGGAGCAGCATTGCGTGGCCTCCCAGGGCTTCACTTGAGCCCATCGGTGCCTGGAGGCATTTATCCCTACACTTCGTATCCTACCGACACCGAGTGACCGAGTGATACATAAAACATCCCTGGTGTTGCTCTGCACTTCCTTTTTAGAAGCACTGTCTCTTTCTAGATCAGTTGTTTTACCCAGGATTCGGGCTCAGGCTGTGAAAAGGCAGCGCTGGGCACGGAGCTGCTGGGGCAGCTTCCAGCACGGCTTTGCTGCTCCTGCTCAGGCGATTGGACACGCTCCCTGCAGGTTTACCATAATGACAGAGTTTCTTAAACATAAATCTTGTGCTTAGGGAGGTGCGTGACCATTCATTGATTCCAGAGCTAACCTCACAGAGTATTCGTAAGGAATTTTAATCAGATTATAAGTAACGTGTCTACTTTCTCCAAGCCATGTAAAGACTTGTCTTCTTTAACTTCCCACTTCTCTCCAAGGGCACAGACGCTCCCAGGACAGGTTGCTCTGCCCGGTTTTGCTCCTGGCTTTCTGTCCTTGCCATGCAGCCCCTGTCCTGCAGCCCCGCAGGGCTCTGCACATGGGGTTCTGCAGCCCATGCAGTGTCAGTTCTCACATTTTCAGGCCTGCCCGGCATCTATTGCAGCTCCTCACACAGCCACCACTCCATGGTGAGGTGAGTCTGCCCTCCCTCTGCTCATTAGGTGCAGAGGACGAGCATTGCCTCAGCTTGTCATGTCTGTGGTACGTGGCTCCAGGAACTCCAGGAGTCCATCCTGGCTGATGGCCCTCCTGACCATGAACCTGGCCAAGACTTTCTGCTGGGAAGTCTTCTACGTGCCACTTGTCCTGGGCTTTTTTGCAGAAGGAGAGCTCGGAGGCATTTTGTGAGTGGCGGTGGCAGGAGGCATTGGTGCCAGCAGGATGGCCGGGGTGTTTCCTTGAGTGCTGCTGCAGGGAAGTTGCCCGTTTGATGTGACTGAGAAAGAAGGTTAATAAACAAGAGGATGGAGCAACAGTGGAAAGAGAGGAGCAGTCTGTGAAATGGAGAAAGGGAGGCTTCTTCATTTTACTGGCACGTTGGTGATACATGTCCTACATCACTGCAGAAGTGCAGGAAAGGGTGCAGGAGGAAGTACTGGAGCCTAATTACTACCTCCTGTTATTTGGGACAAGTGTTTTAAATTTGCATTCTGCTCTGAGAAGCAGTACTCCCTCTAATGATCTCAAGTCTTGGTTTGGAGCTGGGAAAAGGAGATTTCCGGATAACATAAAAGTAAGTCCCGGCCTTGGAGATGGGAGCAGAACACGCAGCAGTGTGCTGGGAGCCAGGTGCTTTGCTCTGTCATTTCTTTAATGCCGTCTGTGGCTGGAAGAGAAATCTGTCTCTGGCTCTGCTTGCTCTGCCATGATCTGAAAGCTAAGCAGGGGAAGTTGACAGAGACGCTCTCCTTTGTGTCTGCTTCTCGTACTTGCTGTGGGCCAGGTTCTGTGTTCTGTGTCAATTGTGCTGCTGTATGCAATGTAATACAAAACTACAGCAGCCAGGGCGTCCCTCAGGAGAGTTTCTGTTTACATAAAACTGAGAAGTTGCACAGTTGATCCCTACATCATCTGCACAGTCCCTTCTACAGAAGGGATAAAAGGTGGAGGAGCAGAAGTGTCTGCGCTGGGGCAAAGTCTGTGAGTTTGTTGTCATTAACCGTGGACAGCTTTACAGAGCTTATGGATGTCAGACTGCCCCCCCTGATGCTGCAGGAAGGAGGCAGGTGGAAATCCAGGCAGCAAAGTTCACCTCTGGGGCTGCAGCCCATTACGTGTGCTCCTGTGGAGGAACCGAGGCCAGGAGCTGTGCTGCTGTCCCAGTCTGAGGTTCAGCTTGATGCTCCCCCACAGCTGTTTTCTCAGGGAAGAATGGAGCGATATCCCCACATTTTCATTGTGAAGGATGTGGTGTCAGCACGGCCTGACACTGCCTGGTTTAGGCTGCAGAGGTCCCGGGCTTTAGCCAGGGCTCACCACAGTATGCGTGCATCTCCTCCATCACCCGCTCCCAGTTTCCTAACTGGGCCATTAAACAAACAAACACCAATAAACCCATTGTGGGCAGCCAGCTTCTCAAGCTGGAGAGCCCAAAGGGATGGTTGCATTGCTGGGGGGTTCCTATGCAGTAATCACAGGCTAAGGGAGAGGGTTTGATGTTAATGCGAGGGGGAAAAAAAAAACAAAACAACAGAGCTCCTGAGAGGGAGCAGGGAGACAAAAGCAGGGAATTCTTGTGTTTGTTAGTCGTGCGGTGGGCTCCTCGATGCAATTCACCCAAATAACATGTGATGGAGATGGAAGGTGAGGGCAGAAATGAGCCCCCAGGGGCTGCTGCTGGGCATGGGGCACGTGCACACGTGTGGGTCTGCGTGACCTCTGTGGGCACAGCCCGTCAGATAGGGCAGGCCTGCTGCTGCCAAGCGGTTGGTCTGTTGATGGGATGGTGTCTGGCTCTCTCCCATCCTGCTGTGAGGTCTGGGGATTGTCAGCTGATGGCTCTGCTGCCTGTGGTTGGGTTAAGCAACGTGCTCAGATGTTTTCTACAGGCTGGGCAGGCGAGCCCGCAGGCAGTGCTGTGAATAGAGCTCTTGTTATAGACGCTGGGGAGAAAATAGGCTAACACCCCAAAAAATAGCAGTTAAATCCCCACTCAGAAGGTACCTGAGCCATCACCTGAATGGCTCAGGGTACAACACCCATCTCTGGCCGCAGCATGGCCTTCCTTGCAGCACTGCTATTCCGTAGCGCTCACATATCCAATGTCTGAGCTCATCCCAGTGTCAGCAGAGCAAAACAAACCCTCTGACACAGATTTTGCTCAAAACTGGCGTTCACAAGGAGTCTTAGAATTGTAAAATCATTGAATGGTTTGGGTTGGAGGGGACCTTAAAGGTCATCCAGTCCAAGTGCTGCTGCATGCTGATACATCTCTCACTAAATGAGGTTTCTCAAAGCCTCATCCAAGCCTTCATTTGTTCCTTTAAGAGAGGGCTTGCATTTGCTCTAATGGCACTCCTGGGGGTTTGCTGTTATTTTGAGTAGCCCATTTGTTCCCTGTTACAGTAACTGGAGCAGTGCTCACCTCTGTGAGGATGCTTACTCACCCAGGAGCTGAGGTCTGACCATGGTGACCATCATCTGCAGTAACATCACGTGGATGGGGCTGACATCTCCCCTCCCTGCCCTGCACGCGCTGAAAGCCCTTGCAGGGCACACATCAGACCCTCTGGGTGTGGAGGAGAAGTACTGTGCATTGATAGTGTTATAGCCAGGACTGGGGCTCGATCCTGAGGATGCTGCTGGATATAGACAGGAGAAATACACAGAAATGATGCTGCAATCAAATACACAGTTTACTATTCCTCACAAAACTCAGAGCTGTGGATTGGAAGCTTATGACCCTCCCTCAAATAAGCGCTCCTCCATCTCTTCCCACTCCTCCGAGGGGTAAATGGGGAGGAGTGTGCTTAAACTGTGAGCTCAGGGAGGAGTCTCCACCTGATGGGCTCCCCGCGGTGCAGATTTCAGCCCACATTTCACTTCTCATGGCTGACAGAGCAACTTCCCCAACAACTTCCCTCGTCTTTGTCCCCAGAACAGGCAGACTCGTTCTGCATTGACTGCACAGGTGAGGCTGAGAAGACCGTTTTCCTGCAGCTTGCAGACACAGTGATGGAGCGTGGGATATTTGCTCCCCTCCATGGGACAGCCGCCAGGTGGGTGTTGCAGTGCAGGTGTTTGGGGCCGCACACCCCTGCCTGGTTTTCCTGGTGCTCATCCGGTTCACTGACCTCCCTGGGGCTTCCCAGGTACCGCAGGGCCACAGCCCGTCTGCTGCTTGATCAGCAGTTATGATTCACCTGTTGATGCCACAGCTTAATAACTCACTTAACTGCAGTACTTTGATTAAAGAGCAACCTATCTAACGATATCAAGGAAATTTCTCTTCAAAGCAGCGCCGTGTTACATCTATAATGTGCAGGGAAGGACTCGGGCAGCGCTGCGACTGCGGTGATTCCCGGCACCCCTCCCTGCACCCGCAGCACTGGGTCACACCGTGCCAGGGCCTGGGCTGCTGCTGCAGAGCTGGGAGCTGAGCAGGAGGGGGCACATAAATCTGGGTTGATTTCCCCTTAAGTTTTGCTGGGAGAAGATGTCTGTCTTCATGCTTCGGGGTGTCCAAGAAGCTGAGCTCTTAGATGTCTTCCGTGGCCGATGCCTTGCGTTTGGACTGATTAAGGAAGCACTGAGTAATTATGTCTCTGAGTAACAAACGCTCCAGAGAGAGTGTCTGGAGTGAAAAGTATATGGCACTGACAGGCAAGATAACATGCAGTGACTCAGGGAATGTCAGGGTGGTGATAGAGCAAATGAGAGAGCAGGTCTGCTCCTCTATCAACAAACATAGGCGAGGAGGGAATCTGCTGATTGCCAGCACTGTCTCCCTAAGAGGAGCAGGAGCTGTGTTTCTATGAGCTGCTCGCACTGTAAGGGTACTCAGTATTTGCATGTCTCTTTTCTCCAGTTATGCACTTTTCAGTGTGAGGCCCTTAAGTGGGTTTAGAAGAAAGAAGCGATGATGTCCCGTTTTGCTTTTGGCGCATTTCTGCATCCACATTGGAAAAGCCAGCGCTGCTGGAGGCTCCGTCCCTCCGGGTGCTGGGCTGACTCAGAGCTCTGGCAGAGCGGCGGTGCGATGACTTCGGGGCAGTCTGGAGGGGCTTGGAGGAGCACATGTGGGGACAGGCTGTCCCAGCTCCCCTGTGACCGTCCCTCGGCCTTTATCCAAGGAGAACTCCCTGCGTCTGGAAAGATGGCTCACTTGTGGGAACAGCAGCCAAATGACAGAGGTCCCACGGGCCGTCAGCAATGAGGGATAAATAGGGACACTCCTTCCCCAGCAGCAGTCCGGAAAGCTTTGCCATATCGATTCCCTTGGGACAAAATAAATAGACAAATAAGGCTTAACACCTAGGAATGAATGGTCTTGAAAGGCAGTTAGTGCTGGAAAATGGGCCGCAGTGAAAGCTTGCTGCGGTGTGCCACTGCCCAGTGATGGCCTCAGGTGAGCCGCATGACTCAGGAGCTGCCACTGCTGGGAACGGGGGAAACCAGGGGGAGAAAGTATCTGATGGCTGGAAACTACAGGCAGCTCTATGTGGTGTTC
>PPHD01022393.1:0-12865 GCA_002909625.1 Bambusicola thoracicus | reverse complement strand
TCCTTTCTTCCTTTCTATCTTCCTTTAATGCGAAGATTTTCCAATGTTTGATCTTTCATCAGGAGGGAATCAAATCTGGAAAACAGTAATTACCAACAAGATTGTGAAGAGTACCGCTGAGCGTATGCACTGCCACAACATGAGTCCTCCATTCCTAGAAAAGTCCAGGCAAACCAGACGGAGGTTGATTTGGTCTTTTTGTTGCCTGTTGTTTAGTACCCAGATGGTCTCTTTAGTTTCTGTGTGTTTAGTGGGGTGGGAGGAGAGTATTTAATTGGATGCACTAAAATGGCATTGGTTCCTTTTAGCCCAGTGTGAAAATGCTGTTTTATGCACCTGTTTGTCCTGCCGAACTAGAGAATAACATGTATTTCTGGCACGCCTGCCACGTTGGCAGTCTCCCTGTGCTATCTCGCTGTTCACTCTGTGTTACTTACAATACATCCAGCCTATCTGGTACCAGCAGCAATCCTGAGTCTCTGCTTTGTATGGATGGGAAATGAAATGAAAGACATTTCTAACATTTGGACTGATGCTTGAGAAGTGCAGCTGCATTGATAGCACTGAACTGAAATCTGAGATTTAGGAACTGCTGGCCTAAGGGCCTGAATTTGCCAGTAATTTTGCAAAGGTTTTGCCTTTGTTATTGTTCGAGTGTGCGCTTACAGGTGAGCATGTTCAGCAGGAGCAGGCATAGGTTGGCCCTACAGCACAGGGATGGGAGGGGAGCCCAAACCCAGCATGGCTGCTAACCACAGGCCTGGGCTTTTCCTCAGGTCCTGCAGGTGGGTGAAATGTCATTCATGGCAAGCTGGTCACTGGCTGATAGCCATGGCTTCCATCTTTCCAAGCAGTGTGTGCTTCCTGCAAGGGCATACTGTGGCCACGCCAAGCACAGGGGTCACAAGAGCCACATAAAATGCTTTTTTTTTTTTTTCCTGGCACAACTATACAGCCTGAAAAAATATGGGCATACGTAGTCATGTTTCCTCTTTCACTCATGCTAAATACAGATGATGGTGTAGATTAAGGCTGTAGGGTGAGCCCTGTACAGGGGCATATTACAGAGAGATCAGGGATCTTCCCTACTGCCTCTGTGCTGGGTTGTCTGATTCCTTCCATGAGCCTGAGCGACTGTTGCCTCTGTGGCTTTGTTTGAAGTGAACACTCTCTTAAGCAGCTCTTGGCAAGTTAAAACGTCTGCAGAAAGCCAGGAATACTGGTGATTTTTCTGCATGCAAGAACTGTGAGGAATTAAACAGCTTTTTTAACTGCTATGCAGTGAAGCTGTGATTGTGTTCAGAAATGATAGCGTGCTGGAATTCAGTTATAAAACATGTTATTTGGCTTGTTTAGTGGATCCTTGGTGTCTGGGTTTTCCAGATAGTGGTGATCTTCAGCATGCTGCATTTATTGCATGGATCAGGAGTGCAAGGCACTGTTCCCTGGAAGCTGCCATTCCATAGGATAAAGTACATTTGGCTTTTGTGAGTTTGTTTGTTTGCTTCCAAGATTGCTTGTGTTATCAACCAGGCTGGTAGCAGCTCCCATGAAGACCTCAGGAATCCCTGACATGAACACCTGGCATAAATCTGGATGAGTGTTACTGATTTGGGTTCTGGATTACCAAGATACGGGAGCGCACAGCTTAGTGCTTGAGGAGCCCCTCTGATGTCAAAGGAGCTCTTACTTGCACCTGGGAGAACAGTGGAGCTCACAGCTGCTGGTGCCTGGAGCTGCCTGGAGCTGGGCTGTCTGCCCTAACTGTGCAGTGGTCGGGGGCCTGAGCCGTGTCCGCCTACAGAGAGGGGAGATGTCCTCAGAAGTAAACATGAGGCATACATGAGGAAGGCTGGTGAGGGAACAGCCTGGCTTTCTTAAATAGAGAGGCTTTTCATTTAATTTCCTTTGTTTTCTTTTCTTTTCTCTCTCTCGCTCTCTCTCTCTTTTAACAGCTTAAAATAAAAAGCAGAACTAGTGAAAAATAAAACTTAAACAAATTGCTTCTTGGCAGCTCTGTTTCACTAGCTGTTGTTTTGCAAATGTATCAAAGCTCTTTGCAGCCTAGTATTTAAAAAAAATGCTCCTATTTAAAGGTAGCCTTTGTAAGCTCCTGATAAAGGAGTTTTTCAGACCACTGCTTGTTTAGCAAATAGCTCATTATAGGCCTGCTGCAGAAATGTGCAGGGGGAGGATTAGGGAGGCTCCCAGTTTAGGAGAAGCTCCCATTGCAGCAACATCAATACCTTCCTGAGAAGTGGGTACCCTGAAAGGGCAGTAGCTTTTAGGATTTGGAAAATAAATTATAACTAGCTGTAACAGGAGAGCAGTGAAAGAAAAGAGTGACGTCACAGTCTGAAAGCAAATTCTTCTTTTGATTTAGGTCATTTTGGGCCATGGAAATGGATTAAAGACTGAGATTCTACAATTTCTTTTATGTGTATACACATGCACACTTTTCACAGTCCTGGTATAGAAAGAGACGAATTGAGTCTCTGCCAAGTGCAATATGTTTACAACTGATTTATAAAATGCTCTAAAAGAGGGGTTTATAATGCAAACACACTGACGCATCTTTGAATATGTTGATGCCAATAGACACCGCCATAATAAATCCCATAGAGGTTTTAAAAGATTTCTGTTGTTCTGGAAGAGGATCTTCTGGCTTCTGCCTGATGTTTGTCATTTCTGTTATTCACACCATTTCAATCTTCAGTGGCATCTAGTAGCCCTGAGTTATATCTAACACTTAAGATGGTGCCAATATGTAGCAAAATAATGTTTGATGTCTAAAAGCTTTTCCAGTTGCTATTTGGGATGTACATGCCTTTTTATAACAGATGATTTTACCAGTGCGTGCACGATACAGCGCTTAACCACATTCCAGCTTCTTCCCTACTTTTTATTTTCTGAAATAAAAAAATATATACTTTTATTTATTTATTTATTGTATACTGACTGAAATAATCAAATTCATGCTTTTTTTTAACATTCCTCCCAAGGGAAGCCTGCCTTTTTTCAGTAACTTAATTCTTAGTTATTTTCCTTTGGATTTTAATAGGCTTTTGACTTTGCTATAGACAACAGTAGAGAGAAGCACACTGTAGATCATTGAACTTAATGCAGCAACAACATTTGGTCATCAGCCTTAGCACCTGGGTAACATCCTTGCTTTAGAGAGCGGGGGCATAGAAGACTGCTATTCTACTGGAAATGTCCTTCCCTGCCCTTTTTTGTACACGGCCTCTCCTGGTCATTGATATGATGGGCCCAGGCAGCGTGTAGGGTTAAGCTACGCACAGCAGCACATTCCACCAGCAGCCACATCCCACCACCGAACCACGTTCTGCTGGGGATGGCTAGCATCTGGAAAAAAACGTACCTTCCCCACCTTTCAATTTGTGTTTTTTAACTCAGAAGTTAAAGAACAATATGGAGTGGTGTGGGTTTTGTTTTTTCTTTCTTTTCTGTCTGTTTGCTGTTCATTTCCTTGTTGTCCACCACAGAACAAAACATCCTCTAGCCACTGGTCCTCTTGGAACATGCCAGGAATCAGCTTTGATTGGAGAAAAGCCTCCTACCCTTGTGATTTATGCTGGAAGAAAACTGTGCTTCCTGTAGGGTCTAAAATGTGCAGCACGTCTGCAGAGGTATGGAGATGAGGAGGAGGCTGTTGCAAGGCCAGACTCTGGGGCTGTGTTCTCATAGTCCTTCGGAAAGGAGCCAGGTTTCTTAGGGTGCAACACTGAAGTGGGTGCAGACAGCAAAATGATGGAAAATCCCAGTGAGTGAGAAAAGATGTCTTGCATGGTCTGTGAGGGTGAGCAGAATGTCCCTGGGGTCTTCTGAGCTGTGGTGGCTGTTGGTTGTTACAGCTGGGGGAGAAATCCAGCTGCCTGATGGCATCAGGTGCCTTTTTCTGCTACTAGAGACACAGTATTGTGTAATTTCTGCCATATCTTGAGCAAATTCCTCCTGCAAACATCCTGCCTGCTCCAGCCCTTCACCACAGTGAATGGTGGCAGGGGAATGGTGACAGAGGAGGTGATGTGGGGAGCTGCAGTCTGGTACAGGCCAAACGTGTACCATAGCTTGTAATCCTGACAGCTATGTCCAGGCAAAGCAGGGGCTCAGCTGTGACCTTTCAGTCAATTTTCGCAGATGACAAGCAACAGGATGGGAGGATATGGCCTCAAGTTGCACCACGGGCAGATTAAATTGGCAATCAGGAAGAATTTTTCCGTGGAGGTGGTGGCCAAGCACTAGAACAGGCTATCCAGAGCAGTGATGAAGTGCCCATCCCTGGAGGTGTTTAAAAGATGTGTGGACGTAGCACTAACAGATATGGTTAAATGTGAGACCAAATAAATCATGATGGTGCTTAGGCGCAATGATCTTAAGTCCTTTCCAACACAGATGGTTCTGTGATTTCCACTACAGTTTTACATCCATGTCCACAGAGTTACAGTGTGGTTGCTAAATGAGAGAACGTAACTTTCCACATAACCTATAGATCCACTGCAGAGGCACCAATTTGCTAAAAGCCTGCAGTTTCTGTACATGGATCTAATACAGTCTCTTTAGCAGAAGAACATTCAAATTCATTATGCTGAAGCTCCATAAGCTCACTTATCATGTTTTCCTTCCCAAGCCTCTGTTTTCTCTCCATCCTGCCTTCACTCTGAATCACAGAGATGACTTTCTAAGGTTAACAGCCTACTTAAGTAAAATGTTAACCAACTCAGGTGGCAGCAAAACTGAAAAGCCAAGAAAGCAATGCAGCCTGTAAGAGAAGCTGTATGTCTGTGAATGGTGGGAATTTACTTCAGTGAACTGTAGAACTCAAATGATGAATAGAAACCTAATGTTTATATTGGCTGACTTGGAAGTACAACAGTGGACAGGTTGCCTGAATAAATCACTCCCTGTGAACTGCTCTGTCGCTTCCTGTGATAATAATTCCTGACCTGAAGTTGTAGGACAACTGTAAGTGCTTACATGATGATATCTAAAGGCCCCAGCACGGACTCATCTCTTTACATAACTATGCCTCAAGCACAGTCATGAGAAACAGCACAGAGAGGATCCATCCATTCAAAACCCCAGCAATTCCTTTCCTTCCCAGTCTGGTATATTTCCAAGAAAGGAGAAAGGCTACTACAGTTTATTTTGGCTAATCTATCTGCATCTCCACTGCTTAAATATTATCATTGTGGTAGCATACAAATCTCAGGTAGAAACTGTAATAACTGAGAGGAAAAATAAAATCTGAATTGGCAATGTTCATGGGGTTATTTACTAGCTTCCACAGAGCAGAACAAAATCTGAGGGATTGGGAGCAACAGACTTCTTAGCTTTCTGACACAGCTGGATAAAAACAGTTTTATCTGAATACCATTGCCATTAGCACGAGGTTTATCACCCGTGAGTTTTTGTTCCCAACAGTGGGACAGTGGATGAGTTGGATCCTACTATTAACTTGTCTCAAAGTACCATGTAAAATTAATAAGCATAGAGAAAGTGTTCTTTTGGATCTTGAGGGAATTTAAGAGTGTTGGGGACAACATGGATTTTAATGTGTAATGGGAAGTAGGCTGTATTTGGGGATTTCTGTAATAAAAATAATGGAGTCTTTAAATTTAAGAGAGTCAATGAGGTTTTGTTTTGATCTTATTTTAAAACTGCTTAATGATGTATCTGGTTACAAAACCTTGCCTTTCTATCATGGTTGTAGCATGACTTCAGAAACATTGTTAGAAATAACCTGTGCTGTAACCACGTTCCCAAACTGTGCTTTCCAGAGGTCCATTGTTAAAAAAATAGATTGCAAATTCAGTTTAAACACAGTGTGGGCTCAGCAAAACTAAATGATACTTTACATGTAGCCATACTGAGTAACTAGCTGGTCTTCTAAGTAGTTCCTGTTGATATCACATTAAAATCAATTTCCTCAATTATGGCTTACCTATCTGAGGTAAAATTTCTTCAGTTGATCTCGACCAAACATTCCTCTCCTCTCCACCATTCCAAAAATACCAAGTTTAATCTCTTTTCCTAAAGGATGGCAACTTGCATGCTCCTCCTGGCTCATACCAGAACCAGTTGTGGGAACTCAGAGCTATTGAGCAGTCTCTTCTGAAAATGATGGTAATCAAACATTATGCCTTGCTTGGCAGCAACTTTTTAATTAGCGAAATGTAATCAGGTGTTTTGTTTCAGTTTGTTTTTCCAGAGTAACCCACTGTAATCTACAGGATGCAGTGGAAGGCAGCCAGCCAGGGCAGTGGCCTGTTCAGAGTTGAGTTAACTGCAGGAATTTCTCAAGCTCAGATGCTGGTTGGTGCCTTCCAGGTGACAGGGAGATTGCAAACTACAAGAAAAAGCACCTCACGTGTCTCTTAAAGCTTGCTGCAAAGGATATTTTTCCATCATCATTGAATCTCTTGGCAGATTTGTACAGGGAAAGCTGAAGAATCTGGGTTAGATTCAGTACTAAAT
This sequence comes from Bambusicola thoracicus, assembly GCA_002909625.1. NCBI lineage: Eukaryota > Metazoa > Chordata > Aves > Galliformes > Phasianidae > Bambusicola > Bambusicola thoracicus. Next base: position 6,367 of record PPHD01022393.1, on the reverse strand, counting down.
ATAACACTGTTAACAAGAAACCTGCTAAGAGTGAGGTGACTGTGACAGAGCATGTGAAAGGGTACTGCTACCCTGACAGCAAAAAATGGGCTTTAGTGATACTTGGTAATTCCAACCAAGTAATTCCAGGTTGGATGGTGTCTGTAGGTTACGTTATGACCTTTTTGCTGAAGTGTGTTTAGTTCTTAGGAATTTTTTTAAAGGTAGCTATTTTAAAACAGAGAACCTGCGGTATTTCACCTAAAGACTTTCAAGGATGAGACAGTGTGGTGTTTCTATCACTCACAGATGTTATGTGCATTCTGTACATGATACAACAGCCAAATGTATTGCTGAGAAAGGACGCTGATTTTGCTGGAGAGAGTAGAAATTGAGCAAAGCCAGCTCCCAAGGCAGCCAGCGTCGTGTGGCTGGAGTAACAGGTAGGTGTGCACTGTTACACTAATTCATAAAAGGTGTAAGCAGTGCCCAGAAACACTGCTGCTGGGAGAGGCAGCCAAAACTTGTGTTGGGAGCATGGCAGCCTAACTGGCTTCATAACTCATCTTTTTGTTGTAGCCACTGTTGAGTGCAGGAGAATGCATAATATCTCTCTGACTTTGTTGTCATGTTTATCTCCTGTTACTTCAGCCAATCCTCCCCAGAATGCAAGCACCTCCTCCACTGATATTCTCTTAATACAGAGAGTGTGCAAAAATGTTTTATTTATAACTACTACATATGTAGGTTGTAACTATTTTTGAATACGTGATGGCAACTTTAAAAGGCATATTTGCACTAGCACAAATTAGTTGGTTACTAAGAAAGACGTCATGCTCTTCGGCACAGACTACTCCAAGTAGGCTTGCTACATACTTCCTTGGGTGATCACCGTAGTACCTAAGTTCAATAGAACAATGGATAATTATTTCCAGACTCTTGTACTTTCAAGTGGGAAGGAAGAACAGGCAAATTCATGCTTACAGTATATGAACTGAATATAATTCTTACACGTTAATAGCTTTGGAAGAGAACAAACATCATACAATCCAAAATCTCATAGCCATTGTGCAGGGCATGTCTACAAAAACAGACTGTATGCAACAGCTGGAGTCGCTGGAGAGCTAGTAAGTGACTTGGGATGGAGGAAAAAGTCAGCAATGTGTATTATTCATCATTTGTCATTTGCAGTTGAGGAAATGGAATGCCCTCTCACACATCTGAAGAAATTCATGATTTATTTGAAGTAGTGAAAGAAGCATAAAGCTAAATAGTAATATAATCCCCTAGGGATGGTTTGCTACAGTCTCTTACATAGCATTAGAGCCACTGTAAATAGTTGGACTCAGATAAAAATCCTGGCAAACATTTGACACAAAATGCTTGAGATATGAAACTGTTCAGTCTAGTGAATCGAGATTTTAGTCTTGTCCAGAATCATAATACTAAAAACTCTTATGTTTGAAAATCATTCAATCTTGCATAAACCAAAGACATTATAAATAGACTTCTACTCTCTTTCACACTTCACCAATCCCCTTTTTACTGAAGATACCCTGGATGATGGATCCCAGCACCTCAGCTTTGTAGACCTTTTGTTGCAGCAGGAGTATCCTATTAGTTCACCATGACCACAGTGTATAAGGCTTGCTATTGATGTGGGAGAATATTACCATCATTTATTTTCAATAGGTAGAGCAGATAGTACTGTTTCATAGAAAGTGATCAGATGGAACAAAAATATTTGATGGCTTTAAAAATAATTATAACATACATACATGAAGTAGTCATGGTGGAAATGTAGTGAGCCAATCTGAGTAACTGTTTTCCAAGTATTAGCTATAAATCTCATTTCTTCATCCATGTGTAAGTGAACAGCAGTGCAACTTCCTTGGCTGGAATTCAACAAATAATCCTGAGAAGTAGCTTTGCTTTAACAAATGATATACTTAGGTTGCTCTGAAAGTAATGCCTCCTATTTATCTCCATGGAAACTACAATAGATACAAATATCACAATAATACTATTTATAAAGAAAATTCTCAGCTACAAAACACTACTTTTCAACAGTCACCATCATTAGCTGTTCATTTTCACCAGCGATAAACAAGAGCCTGCATGCTACGCTCATAACAATCTGCACCAGCAGAGTTGACCCACTGTCACCACTTCTGAAATGCACCACCCACCTCTCACTGTGCTGACATCCACTGTTTGGGCTCCATCAACATTCAGCAAGCATCAGTGAATGTCAGTGGGTGCCATTTTTTCCACATGGAGGAATTCAGTGACACGCTCTCACTTCATACACATTTCCATGTCAGATGCCAGTCTGTCAGACTGCGCCTCTGCTGCCATCTGTCACACAGCAACAACATGTAACGGAATGTTGGTGGGAGGGTTCAGCCTCTACTGCCATACCACCAACATCCACCTCTGACATTGCGGGCAAACATCATAAAATAGGAGGCATTACTTTTGGTACAGTCCTCATATATGCTGCCATGCATGTCTGGACTTGATCCTACATATGTGACATTTGTAATGTGAACTCACAGGTTTCTTGTTGTTGCTCCACTGCAAGTTGCTTAATTTGCTTTGTAGACCAGGAATTCCATGCATTAGAGCACGAATGAAAACAAAAGGAAAAGGATATAGAGAAACCTAAATCAAGAATTCACCTGTCATGGGTCCAAACACCAGAACACACACATGCCGCAGAAGTATGTTTGCTATGCTATTTTAAATTGCTCTGAAGCCACTATAAATAGTTGGGCTCAGACAAAAATAAATGGTTCTGGGGAGGTAGTTTGTGGCTGTTTGTTATGTAACAACTCCAAAAGTTATCTGAATTCCTGTGTTATGTCCTTCAATAGTGCTTTTTCCTGTAAATGATCACAAACCTGAATTTGCTGTAGAAAGAGTCAGCAGTAAACACACAAAAGGCATTCGGTCAGAATTTGTGCATGGTAAGAAAGGGAAGAATCTGAAGCTGGTAAGTTACAATGCAAGCCAGTTCAGTGATTCATGCATCAAGAGAGTTCACATAGTAAATCATATGGAATAGTGCTGTAAGCAGTAACCTAAGGCAGGAGAACAAGAACCACGTCAGCGTCAAATTCTTTCATGCTGTTATAAAACTGTTGTGTCAAACAAACCAGGGTTAAACTCCACTTTTGTGAGCTGAAGTGGCATACTCTTGCAGCTTAAACACAAAGTACTTTTTTTTGTCTCATTTTTCCATGTGCAAGAAACTTAGTAATATAAGACTTTACCATCAAACCCCCTCTCATTACATTTTTCTTTCCAGATCAGATGATTTTAGCAGCCAGTTTTACAAATACAAATGCACACTTCAACTAACCTTGGACACAACAGTTTCAGATTCCTACACGCAGCACAGTGCTGGGCTCATGCTCTGGCAATCTGAATGTTGAAATCACCAGCCATTTAAGCAGAGTTCAGAAACAACTTGGCAGTGCTGCTTGTAGCCTGGAGTCGACACAGCTGAAGATCAGGATTGCCTACTGAGCTTTTCCTGAGTGTGCTGCAGGGCATGCACATCTGTGTTGTGCAATATGTGCAGCTGACTAGCCCAAACAGTTGATAAAATGTCCCCTCTTTTCCGTTGCCACTGAGGTCTCTGGCACCCTCAGCAAGTACTGACATCTCATTTCTGTGAGAACAGTGTGATTTGGCCTGTCTTGTCTAGTCTCATTCTTTGATTATTTTTTTCCTGATGGAGCGCTGTGATGATTTCCCACACTCATATCCCCTTTGGACAAGATCAGTGTTTTCCATTATATTCTTTACAGTCTTTCAGCAGTCAGGGTACCTTTCATTGTGTGCTGCCATCAGCAAGGCTAGCCCTCAGCCTTCACACTAAAGGAGTTAATGCTCCTGAGTTAGCCCAAGCTTCCTCTTGCTCATCCAGCTGTTTTTTTTTCTCCTGACGAACTGACCAAGTTAGCAATTGTGATGCAGTTACCCACAGATTCCTCTATCCCAGCCTCTTACAGAGCTAAATGCCATGTACATTGTCTTTCAGTTCATGTATGCTAAAGATTTCCTTGGACAGAAAAGCACTAGAAGGGTTATGTGGAGACTGTAAGTGAATAGATAGATGGAAGTGTAAAAGAAACATAAAAAACACTGGCTTAATCTCATTGAAATAAACATTTACAGCTCTTCTGACCTTTTCCTGTAGATCATGTCAAACCCTTCATCAAGTTCAGCGTGATTTAAAATTTAGAGCAACACTCCCTTTAGGCTGTTACGTTGAAGTCCGAATGTGAATGAATGTTCAGGTTCAATCTGAATTTTTCTACCAACTTCCGAATTCATAACCTGCAGGCAGGTGCAAGAAGATTGGCTGTGCATGACTATTCACTGATCCCAAACAAGGACAATTCATACTGATGCAGGCCCAGAATCAGAAGCAAACATTTCAGGCACCTGTCTGCTGTACTCCAGGTTTGTGCTAGCAGCAAAGGATTCTCCCCCAGCCTGAGCTGCAACTGTCAATCCCTAGACACCACTGAATACCAGTGCTGTTTGGCGTCGCTGCACTGCTATTCACTGTTCCCACCTCAACTCTGTCCTCTGTTTCAGCTTTGTAATTTGCTTGAGGTACTACATCAGGCTAGATTCTGACCCCAGGCCCAAAAGATTCCCCTTCTTTAGTCAATAAATGGTTCCTTCCAGCCATACTGCACTGCTAAATCAGCTTTTGGGGGACTGGAAGATAGATTTTTGATCTTGTGGAGGCATCTATATGTAGATAGAGAGGGGACTAAGGGGCAAGACATGAGGAACGGCTGAGGCCCCTGGGTTTGTTCAGACTAGAAGAGCAGATTGAAAGGAGGCTTCACAGCTGCTGCAGCTCCTCACAGGGAGTGGAGGGCAGCACTGAGCTCTGCCGTCTGGTGTCAGCAACAGGGCCCGAGGGAACGGCATTGAGCTGCGTTAGGAGAAGGGCAGGGACAGGTTCTGCACCAGAGGGTGTTATGGCTCTTAAACGGGCTGCCCAGGGCAGTAGTCACAGCCCCAACCTGTTGGAGTTAAGAAATGTCTTGACAGTGCTCTCAGACATGGGGTTTGAGTTTTTGAGTCTCTCTGTGAGGAGCCTGGAGTAAGATGATCCCTGTGGGTCTCTTCCAACTTGGGGTATCCTGATTCTGCAATTCTGTCTTTTTTTTCAGCCTCCTGTTGATATTTTGTCCTAGTGCTTACATATGTAACATCCCGGTGATGTAGTTCTTGTGTTTACAGAGTCATTTATGGCCTTCACACCCACGGTGAATCTTTTCCAGTGACCAGCCAGCCTCAGGCCAGTCTCAGGCACTGTGGTTGTTTTGGTGGAGCCAGTGAGCCCAAGTCCCTGATGCTGCTCTTAGCTCAACTCCAGGAGTGAGGCAAACAAGGGTACATCCAGTACTTATTCACTGCTTTTAAATATGCAAAAGGAGTGCAATAATATAGTGTGTTTATTATCCTTAATTATCTGCTATAAAAAGTTTAGCTCTTTTTTCCTCATAATTTCTTTTTATTATGTTTGGAAACATGCATGGTTGACCATCTCTTTATAACAGGAAAGAAGAAAGGTATGGAAAGAGTTCACGGATTCTTCAGATGGCCACTCTGCTTGGAGAGGAACCACCCAATCCCAGATCTGTGTCCTGAGTCCCACCACCCATGCCCTGCCTGGAGGTCTGCAGAGCCTGAAGTTTCCATGCTGATATTGCAACTTGCCCCCTCCTGTAACTTCATGCATACAAGAAAATCTCACTGATTCACACTGCTGGTTCTTCTTGCACTTCCTGTATTTTTGAGACTTCCCTATTCTCTTTACTGTTCTCTGTATTTCCTAACCTCATCCCACATTGCCCTCCCATAGCATACTCTGTTCCCAAACTACTTCACGGCACTGGATTTCTCTGCCTTCTTATGCTCTAAGTCTTTGCTGGGCACTGAGATTTCACACTGAACACCTTCCTCAAGCTATAAAACTAGTTAGCAACTTAAGAAGCTTTCCAAAATTAGATGCATTTTCAAACCCTGTGAATTTCATGTGAGAGTGAATCATAGAGTCATTTTCTTCTCATGCTTAATAGGGAACTGCTTAATGATTGGGAAACAAAGTGATTTGTAAAGAAACTTAGTTTGCTTCATGTTAAGACACCCACCCGAAGCTTTCCCAACTCTCCCTCTGCCTTTTTTCCTAGCTTTAATTTACAGAAAAAGTCATAATTCTCCTCCCCTTTCCAAAGACTGAAATGAAACATTTTGTTCTGAGGTCAAATTAGGCATTTTAATTTACAACAAATTTTCCCCTGCCAAACAGCTGATAAACTGCTTTAGGTTGATTCATAATAAAAAAAAAAAAAAA
>PPHD01022392.1:1315-12868 GCA_002909625.1 Bambusicola thoracicus | reverse complement strand
AGTTCAGTCATTCGTTCTTTGAATAGTCCTCTGACAGGGCACTGCTCAAGAAAGGGTACCGTAAGTTTGTTCTGAGCCTCCACAAATGCCTGAAAGAAAATAATACCCCCCCCACACCCCAAAAAAGTATATTAGTTCAAGCAGAAATGTGTACTTCCTTCAGAAAACACTATTTTCTGATGCAATTAATCACAGACATTCTTTCTGCCCATGTAGGGTGTGTAGAGTTACACCTGAACAATCTCACATATTTACCTGCATTATTACAGTGTTGCAGCACTTAATAAGACTGATTCCATACCTTGAATTATCTTTCTCCAGGACACACATTAAGGGAGTCAGTAGTCAGGCTAAATACAGGCCAGATTCCTGCCACTCCCTTATAAAACAAAACAACACAACAACACAACACACCAAAGCTCTTTCTTTAAAAAAATTCTTAGCTTTACCACTACCATTTAAGCAAATATAGGTTACAGAAAATATGTAGGAAAAAAAAAATAAAAATCACCTCTTACTTCGCCACAAATATACAACGCTCAAGTCCTCTATAGTAGATAAATTAGAAAATTGATAATGAAGAGTCCCTTTTGCCCACAGCCATGACTATCATTTCAGGGGCTGCAAAAAGCTAGATGATACAAAATGTCATGCGCACCATCTGTTCATTCTATTAACATAACACTTTGGATTACTAGCCCCAGCCAATATTTCTTGGAAAGCCCAATGTGCTGTCCTTTACAAGAACAGATGAGGCATTTTTCCCCTTGTCCAAAGATAAATCCTTAGTTACTAAAGAGAAACATATGTAATCTCTGGGAAGAGAACATTAAGGGGTCTTGCTTCCTTAAAACACTCCACCAAACAGATGCAAGCACTTAACTCCAGTGGCCAAAACTATTGCCACTTCAGCTGTTTGTTAGAGGCCACCACTCCCATTACACGGATGGAAACAATGGTGCTATGCTGGTGTTTCATCAGACCTACTTACAGCACAGTGCATTAACATAAAATTAATACCCAACGTCTTAAGGCAACATGCTGTGAACCACAGCTGTTAGGAAGCAGACATGCAGACTCTTCTGTCATGAATATAGGCTAGAAAGGATGTACACAGTGCGTGTAGCTGTAACTCACAGACAGGCTTTCTAAAGACAGCTGCAGTAACGTGCACAACCCAGTCTCTGGCTTTCACTGCGATGGAGCAAGCTGAAATGCTGGACTCTTATCACCTGCTTAACACAGGTTTCTTCCCCAGCTCCTTTGAATAAGGTTATTGTGTGAATCTGTTACAAAGCAGGTGGATCAGTGCATAGTAATGTCTGAGTTACATCACACTGTAGTGCATGACCTATGGGAGCAGGCGGGCTACAAACCATACTGCACAGCCTATGTCTCACAGCTCTTGCGGAAAGACAGCTGTTAGACAAAGCACCTGACACACATTTAGCAATTGCTGTCAACGTTCATCCATCTATCAGTTCTTCAGGTGAAAAAGAGGAAAGAATAGAACAAAATTGTCTGTTAGTAGCATTTTACAGACATATCAGTGATGAGTGGCTCCATGAGGCACAGAGGTTAACAGACTCTCCCGTGCACCCTGCTGCCACAGTAGTGCATGGCCAATAGTTGCATTACATGCCAAGATCTGTTTTCAGAGATTTGTCAGGCTACATGATAAAGGGGAAAGTACATTAATTTTGGTCACTCTCCATTTGGAAGATAATTGTTCGTGTCCAACAAAACATACAGAAACTGATAAGCTTTAAACACAAGTGCAAAATTAGTAATGCTCTAAGAACACTTGGCTAAGTGCTGAAATGCTTTACTTTAAGAACTTACGTGCTGTCTACATGCAAGTCACCGCTTGGATGACAGGATGACATAGAAAAACAACAAGTATAGCACTGAAAAGAGAAAGATGCAAAAGAAGGCTAAAAATGATGACTTATGGGCCTTTAATCAAAAGTAGAATCCAGGAACCAGTGAGGACTCTGTCAGGGAATTATCCCCCAAGAATGAAAGAGGGGAAACCACTGACAGGGGAAGGCTGATTTTTATCTCCGCTCTCCCCCTGAAAATTAAACTGACAAAGGCAGCTTTAAGATCCAGCACATCCCAGTGGTAAGCCAAAACATTGTTCCAATCAGAATGTAGCGCAGCCTCTACCTTGCTGTACTAACATTCCCAGGCTCCATCAGAGGACAAAAAGAACTTAAACCTACCCAAGAATCACTTTGATCTGATCTGTTTCCTCTAAGTGGAAACACAGAAATTTCTAAGAGCACAGACAGCACATACCATGTAAGCTAACTACTCAAGGTGCTGCAGCATTCTCAGAGGGAAATATATACATACATTATATATGTATGCATATGTATATATATGTATATATAAAACAGAGAGAGAGAGAGAGAGAGAAATGAGGGGGTGGGAAATAATCACCAATGTACTGAACAGGCAAAAGCACTACGCAGTGGCATTTAGTGGGAAAGAAACTGGCACAGATCCTTGTTCCCTACATTAAGTATGACCCAAACAGTAACACTGCTGTAGAGTAGAGACTGTGCGTTACTCACTTTTAACTGCAGTCGCACTTCTACCGCATCTGCTTTCACCTCTGGCACTCAGAGAGGAGACACAAGCTTTTCCTTGCAAGTGTTCATTGCTCAACAACATGCTTACAAATTAACTGTTGCAGTCAAGTGAATTATTAGTAATTTTGTTTTTAAAGAAATTTCAAACATTTCTTTTACCACTTCCACTTAATACACACCAAAGATGAAAAGATGGCTTAGAAAAGGGAATATCATCACTGTAAAAAAGAAGGTAGGAATTATAGATTTTTGAAAGACGTTCTGTCCAATTTGGAATCTGTTCTTAATTCAAAAGGCAATACATATTTGAAATATTGCTCTGTGTGAAGTACAGGAACAGATGTTACCAATAGAAGTCTCACAGCAGACAATTCTGTTGACCATGCTGAGTTAAACAGATGCCAACCAAGGGTACAGAACCTACAGCAATTGTCCATACATTCTCATGAACCTACAGAGAAAAATACTTCCTCTGTTGAAATCTACACCTGACAAACTAACAGCAGACTTAACCAAGAGAATTTGTCTTTGTCAACTCAAACACTGTGCATCTGACAAGAAGCAGTACTAGCTACCCACCTGCAGACTTCAATAATCTGTTTTTTAGGGAAGCTACATGCATTGGTGACCTGACTGAAAGATCTCTAGAGCTATCAGACTTTCATCTAATTAAAAGTAGCTTGTGTGTCACTAGAAAAGGAAATATCTCATTCTTAGATCCAAATATCATGTGGCCTTTGGGTGAGCTGAATTAAGCATGTATTCCACTACAAAACTCAATTACCTAAAGGCTTCATCCCTAGGAAATCACCTTATGATGGCTACACTGATGCAAGAAAGGGACAAAAACATTCCAGTCAGTGCAAGAATGAGAGAGGCCAGAGAAAGCACAAAGTCAACCCATTTAATGGAAATCTACAAAATACAGTGGATAAGGTACAGCAACACCTACACTCTAACATCACTAGAGAAACACTTGATTAAGCCAATTACAAAAAGAAAAAATCATTTGGATTAGACATAGCAAAAGTAACTGTGATTCTTTACAGGCATTTTGGATAATTTCTTTCCACATCAGTCCTATCAGACCTACAGTATGCACCAGCTAGAGCCGTGAACCATAGTTGAAATCAGTATCATTTGCTTGCACTTCTTACTCCACTCTTCCAGAAATATAAACTATGTTTCACCAACTCATGTCAACAGAAACAAAGTAACACCAATCGTGACCACTCCAATGCTTGACTATCTCTGTTCAGTCAAGAATACTAAAGTAGAATCCAACATAGTTGTCTCGCTATTCAACAGTGCATACAGAACACTTCCGACTATTCTCATGTGAGGAAAGATCCCTAACTTTATAAATGCCTTCACTCTTAGCATAAGCCACAATTTTTCCCTGTATACAATGTGCTTAATTTGCATGGACGTAACAGGAACTGGGAGTGAGAGTTCTTTCACGGCAGATGAGCACAAGTGCCAAAGTAATTCTTCTAGTCCTGTATTTAATACGTGGAAAATTAAAGTCAGCCTATTGGTGGGGGTATACATTGGACATCTGATCTTCTCCCAAAAGAGATGGAAGTGTGAGATATTACACAGAACATAAAGAGAACACAGGACTCAGAGGAAGAGTAAGAAAAGATGCAGGTCTCAAGACTAGTGACGTCAAGGTTTGAAAAGTCTACAAAGCACACTTGAAATTCCCTCTGAAGTCTGCAGGGTCATTCAATTGTCCCTTTACCAAAGTCTGGTTATTGTTTGATCTGGTAAGTACAGATGGTTATTCTGCAGGACTCCTGCAGAACAATCTCAAGAACACAGAGATAAAACCATTAAGAAAAGCTAGTAAGAAAGAGCAGCTGTCAGCAACCTCTGCTGTAGAGCACAAGAAAGTGAGTAATAGAGCAAATGAAAAAGGCTTAGTGCTTCACGACTCTTCTCTGACCTCTGTGAAAGAAGAAGGAAAGCAAAAATACTCACTATCTTTGTTCAGTAACTTCTGAGACACAGCAAAAAAGATGACTGACTTGAGTACTCAGACACACAGGAACTCTTTCCACTTTTTGCATCATTCTACAACAGCATTGCCAAGTTGCATGTTTTCTGGAGTGTAGGTAAGTATAATGTAACAGAATTTTCATTCCACCAAAATGACATCTTGTGCCCAGGTGCCTTCATTTTTACAAGGATGCTGCAATTCCCCATTCTTTTTTTTTTTTTAACCTCCCATACATAAATACCACCTTCCTAGGAGATTCACCTGCCTTCAATTGTTCTCTCCCAGTCTGTTCACAGCATGTAGCAAAAGCAGTGACACAAAAGGTGACATCTTGGCATTTCCATAGTGCCACCCCTCCTCCATAGGGTTCTGAAAACCACCTGAGTGGGTGGGTACTGCATGGCCGTTATAAAACAAAGATATAGCCATACCTCCCCATGAATAAATCCCTTTAAATGTGATACAAAACTATCCTAAATGTACCATTTCTTAAGTGTATCATTAAAATATCAAAATACTCCACACTTATTACATGCATAATTTTCATTCTCAATGCCTACGGATGAATTTTTCTCTACAATACAGTTCCAAATAACACTTTTAAACACAGGTGAGTATTTATAAATCCTAGATACACATTTACAGGCAGGGAATGGAACACTGTGCATGTTTTTATCTTAGTCTTAACTGTTACAGCATTCTATTTAAAAATCCTGTAGTTCATCAAAATGTCATTATGCTAAGCACATATATGAGTGAATCTAAAAGGAATCTCACTAACAGAAAGATATCTTACACAATTATTTTTAAAAGGAACCAGCCAGTAGATAGAAGCTAGAGCTGTAGCTCTCTAACTACAGCTGTCACAAAGGTATTAGCCATTCTAATGAAATAACACACTTGCACTCCACTGCCACCTATAACTTTCTTGCCATTGCCCTTGCAACTCCCTGTGCCATGACTATTAGAGGAACTGGCTCACAGACACACTTACTTACTTACTTTCCAGGGTTTCTCTCAGTGAAACACCAGCTCCAGTAGCAGAGTCTAGCTATACTAGATCGCACACTGCAATATTTGTAATAAAAGCTATTATCAAAGCCTAACCTGAGGAGGACAAAGCTCAAAACACACAAAATGGATTCACATACCTGTCACTGTAAGAAGAAGGAAGGGCAAATGAAAAACTTTCTTTCTACCTTTTCTGACTTGTTCTAATATGGCAATTTTAGATGCACTTACAACAGTAGGCAAAGTGATCTTAAAAACAGAGCACTCCCCTTCAGTGTTATTGGGCAATCTTGAAAATAGACTTGTTGAAAATCAGTGCAAGACTAACAGGGCCTTAGTTCTCCAAATTGTTATACCAACCTTAACACAAGGTGCAAAATAACAGTGTTGCTCTGTTGGCACCTCTAAGCACCAGGTGTAGTACTTTACACCTACATTCATAATGGTAAGATTTTTAAACCTATCAGCAGGTTCTAAGAACTTCTAAGAACAGAATACATACACATAGCCTACAAAAGAGATCCATGTTGAAAGAGCCATTTCTGTACAAAGAAAGGTTACCTTTGTCTGCTCACTGTCAGGATCTTCAAGCCAGCAATACGGGTCACTGATTTGGTGTCCATGGTAATCCAATACCTGAATTAATAAGAGACAATACTTTAAAAAAGAAAGAAAGAAAAAAAAAAGAGACATTTAAAAAGACTATTTTGTCAGGGAACAAGACACACTGAAACAAAGTTTCTTTGAAATTTTAACAGAAGCACATAGCGCTAAGAAGCAAAAGAAGAGGACACCAGCACCTTGCTCTCAGGTGAGCTGTTAGTTCTATCACTTTTTGGTGGAAGAACTGAGGCAGCAATAATCCTTAAGGGAAAAAAAAAACCCAACACAGAACACCAGAGAAATGCACAGGAAAAATCTTAATTATTTCCACAAGCTAGCTTAGAAAACTAATTTAAAAAGCCAACCAACCAACAACGAGACCTCCTTCAAATCCAGATGCTTAAGTGAAATCTCAAAACCTGACTACAGGATGCACCCAAAAGTGTAAATTTGGGTTCTGCCTCTGGCAGTTACTACACCTCTCTTGCTAATGCTCACAACCTTTCAGCAAAGCACACATGCTGGTGAAAAGAAAACCATTTTTAGCACTCGAATTAGCCTATCTGCCTACTTGCTCCAGCATACATAAGGCACCAAGATACCTGGAGCTGTATGGTTCAGCCTTCCACTTAACTACAGAAGTAAATACTTGAGTCTTCCCAGTGCCAGCTCACCTCTGCAAACATTTTGGGTTAAAAGCAAAGCTCTTTCTGCAAATAATTCCTAGCCTAGTGTACAAAGCGCAGCAGTTTGTGGAAGAATTGTGAGGCACACACAATACCAGACAAACTCACACGGCGACCCACGCGTGTACCACGTTGGAACACAGAGAGACATTATGTTCCTGGTGCACCATTACAGAGAAGCCGGCAGTGCCTCTCAGGCAGCCAGGCAGGCCTGCATTTCCCAGCCGCGCTGGGAAGTCGCCCCCGAGCCCCAAACCCGGCTCCGCAGGGCCGCAGCCGCCCTCGGGCGCACAGAGGCAGCGGCAGAACGCCGCGACCCGCCTCGAGCAGTCCCGCACGGCCCATCCCCGCTCCCGGCCACCCCAGGCGCTAACAGAAAGAGGGCCTCGAAAGGGAGCGCGGGAGGCTCCCCCCGACAAAGCCGCTCGGGCCGCCGAGGCGCCCCCGAATCGGAGTTCCGGGTGAGGGGCGCCCGATGGGCTGCCCCCGCACCGGCCGTACTCACGGCGGCCTCGTCGCGGTACACCTCGGGGTACTGGAAGGCCTGCATGGCGGGAGGCGGCGCAGAGCGGCGAGAAGAGGAGGAGGAGAGGCGCGGAAGGGGCTCCGAGGCTGCAACTCGAGCAGCAGCGGCCGGCAGCAAGCGTGCAGCACGGCCCAGGCGCAGCGGGGCCGCCATAAGACCCGCCCCAGACATGGGAGGCCGGCGGCGGATCGAGGCGGCAGCGCCCTCTGTTGGAGGCCGCCGCGCCGGCACCGGCTGCTCCCGGGACTCTCCCTTAGGAGTTCCGGGTGGATCACTTCGAGCATCACCATCCCGGAGTTTATTTGTAATAGGGATTCTTGCATTAGAAAACTCACAGTTTTCCTTCGAAGTGACATAGTGATCTCTCGTGTCACAAAAATACTGGAAGCATGTAGCTCTTGGTCCTTTGACCAGCTGCATGGCCACATTGTTTGCCTTCCAAACTGATGTTGCTTCAAAGTTTCACAACCCTGACAAAACCATGCTTACCATGGGATGAGTTTGACTGCTCTCTACCAAGGCAACTCCTGTGTACGTGTGATGTGTGATGCGGAGCTGGAGGCAACAATGTTTACACACGGTAGAGTCTACAGGCAAGAGCAGCCCAAAGACTGCTCAGTCCCCAATATAGTTGTGGTTAGTGTGACAATGATATAAAGTATTCCAAAAATGGAATCAGACTCTCATACTTACCAACTCAGAAATGTGTCTTGATTCGATACTCTTAATGAGAAGTGTTAACATCTCTATATGGGTTTACTTTGGGGGGTGGATTGTGTACATGTGACAGAATAAGGCCACACAATAGCGATCACTGTTAATAACTGATCTAACTACATTCATCAGTTTCATTTAGATCCATGCATCTAAATGTCTCTCATCCCTTCTCTTTTGGTCAGTTTTCCTTCTTACCTTGTTGCTCTATTTAATCTTGTGTAAGGCCAACTACACCTTTTTCACTAGTGCTCACAAAATGCAGCCAGCAAGGAAATGGAGATGTCTTGGTGTGCCCTGTGCTGCCAAAAGTTTCCTAGTTGTCTGAGCACAGGGCACCACTGAAAAAAGCCAAGCTATGTGACCTTTGCACCCTCCCCTCAGGCACTTACAGACATTGATGAGATCCCTCTGAGCCTCCTCTTCTCCAGGCCGAGCAGACCCAGCTCTCACAGCCTCTCCTCACAGCAGAGGTGCTCCAGGCCCTTCAGCATCTTGGTGGCCCTCCATTGGAGCCTTTCCAGTATGTCCAGGTCTCTCCTGTACTGGGGACCCAGCACAGTGCTCCAGGTGGGACCTTACCATTGTAGAGGGGAAGGATAATCTCCCTTGACCTTCTTACAACTCTGCCTAATGCAGCCAAGAACATTGACAGGCATCTCAACATAAATGGCACAAATGGCCACTCATACTCGCCTTGGTGCCCCAGTACCCCCAGGCCCTTTTCTTCACAGCTGCTTTCCAACTGGGTGCCCTGGTGTCTGGGGCTGTTCCTCCCCAGGTGCAGCCTCGCACTTCTCCTTGCTGAACACCCAGAGGCTCCTGTCAGCCCCTCTCTGTGCTGTTGGGGTCCCTCTGGGTGGCAACACAGCCCCCTGCTGAGTTGGCTGCTCCCCCCAGTTTGGTGTCATCCATAACTTTACTGGGGAGGCTCTCTGCTCCATCAACCAGAGGATTCATGGAGATGTTAAGCAGGACTGAACCCAGAACCAACCCCTGGGGTACTCTGCTGGTTGCTGATCTCCAACCAGTGTTTGCACCACTGACACTGCCCTCTGAGTCTGGCTGTCCAGCTGTCAGAGTTCTGAGTCCTCTCAACTGCAGTTTGTACACATCTAAGTACTTGCAAGTGATTAAAAGCTGCAGATTTCCTGCAGGAAGAAAAAGAAAAAAAAAGTCATCCTCTTCAGCCTGAAAATGTTGTCCATCGTTAACGTGAACATCCCACATTTGTTCAGAATTCCTGGATGTTAAGCATCTTGGTCATGCTTATAAGCACCTCTGACCTAGCAGCCATGCATCCAAATATCCCAGACATTTCCATAATGTATCTGTAGACCAGCTTTGTGCAGTAAAAGTAGCCCAGCTGTCTCACAGTGACGTTATGGACAGATGTTCTTCAGGCACTTGAAGAACTCTGATGTGCCAGAAGAGGGCAGCCAGACCGCACACTTCTGTGCAGCTGGCAGAGGAGTGCCCCTGTTTTTCAGTCTAGAGCAACGCTCTCAAACCAGTGCACAGTAATTACAACATGGCCTGGCAAGCAGCCAAGTAGTCACAGTAATTATCCATTATAATACCTTTCAATTCATCCCGTATACAGAGAAAGTGGGAAGATACAAAGATACACATATGCACGGTTGTCCAAGATAAGATCGTTTGGCTCGTATTTTACAAGTAGTAATATTCTTTCAAAGGTGAGCACCAGGGACGGGCAGAAAGTGAATTTTCTCTTTAACGTAAATTTCCCTTTTTTTTCCTTATGGGGGGGAGGAAGGAGGAGGACTCACACATGAACAGAAGATAAAGAAGCAAAATTGCACCGTCTGAACTTTCTTTATCGGGAAAGCAGTTATTACAGGTTAAGCAGTGCCTAAAACATGGCCCAAAACATGCTTTTCTTAGCGGTGAGCATGCGCTCCCTGTACAAATGGAAGAGAGCGTAGTATGCATTCTGCTAACAGAAATACTTACTATGAAGGATGTAGCCATCTTCTCTCTTTTTTTTTAGCACTCTCCCTTTTCTTACCTAATGCAAAGATAAAAGAGATGACTGTTGGGACTTTATCGTAACGTTAGCTTTGAGACCAGATTTAATTGTTTAGTGCTGTAGCAACAAGTGAAATTTCTAGCAAAAATAATTACTTTTTCTAAAACCCCCCGGTAGAGTTTAGAAATCCTTTTTTTTGCCAAGTTTTGAGGATCCTCTGCTGAGTAAGCAAAAATTCTTCCTACACTTCAAAAAACCAAAACAAAACAAAACCCAAGTTTTAGTATCTCAGAGTGGTCATTGTCATCACACTTCCACGTTAGCATGAACTCAGCCATTTGAAAAACACATTCTGGTCTCTGCTGATATTAATTACACTTCTGCTGATCATCCAGTCATTAGCCGATTTCTTTTGGCTTAATCAGCGTATCCACTTTGACTCACTGCAAGTTGCGTATTGACTCAGTAGGAAGTGACCTCATACATCTTGTGGGGGAACATCTTACCAAAAAACACCAGCAAATTTTGTTTTTACCTTTCCTTTTCATCCTTTCCCCAGTCTCATTCTTCTGCCATGATTTGACCATGACTTGAAGCTTTTCTGCTATAGAAAGAAGCCAGGTCTGTACCTTTACTTCTGTTTTCTTTGTGTTTTTAAAATGCCATTTACTTAATTGTAAGGCACCCGTTCTGCTGTTCAGACATTTATCAACAGATGTCAGCAGAACCTCAGTTTTTCACTAACAGGAACGTGCCGAGGCATACGAATAATTCAAGTTTCATCAGAAAGTGATTCTGAAGGTGTATGCCCCGCTGGATTTCTGTTTTGAAAACACTAATTGAGAGCCTTAGTTCCATTGATTAGCACTGAGTCATTGATTTCTAAATAATGTTACTCTACATTCTAATTACAAAAATTCTGTATCGATTATGGATAACTGAATCAGTTTTTGAGCTGATTTATAGAGTACCTACATAACATGGAGCAAGTTTGCATTATTTCAGTTACAGAAACCACTACATGATGTAGAAATGACCAACGTTTGAAACTGCAGTCAAGCAAAACATTGTTTTGTTATGGTTAACTGCTCTGCACACTAAGGGTGAGGATGGGTGCATTAAAGTCACTGGCATGCTGCAGAATCACGTTACCTTTCTCTGGTATCGTGGGTTGGTACACTTACACTCCTGGAGCTATGAAGTCAAATAGGTAATACAAGGGATATTTACATAGGGAGTCAGCATGGAATAGCAATTACAGAGTAGCTAGTTCCAAGTATTTCATCAGGCAGGCGATTCTAAACCATTATTATGGTGTGATAAACCATATCTAAACTGACATATGAGCATCAATATATAAATCATCTTAGTATAAATACATCCAATTAAAAACATCTTTTCCTAGACTGAAGGAATTGGTGGTT
>PPHD01022391.1:0-12869 GCA_002909625.1 Bambusicola thoracicus | reverse complement strand
ACCTTCAAGTTAGACCTACAAGTCCAACTCCTGGCTCCAAACAGGACAACCCAAAAAGCAAACCATATGTATGAGACTGTTGTCCAAAAACTTCTTGAACTCCAGTCTAAATGACAGGTCATACCCAGATACCTATCTTGAACATCATCTATCATAATTTCAGAAACATTTCTTCATGGATTATCTTGCAGTGCTTGTTGTTACAACAGCTGACTGCTTCATGATAATGAATTAAAGAGAAAAATATGGTATTTTTAAATGGTAACAGTGAGCAAATTGAGCACAAACTCCTAGATGAAACTATGGAGAAAGGTAGTCTGAGTGAATAACTGCGGTGGAGAAATGAATCTGGCATTATAAATAGCTTTATACTATATGAAACTCATATGTCCACACCTGTGAGTATGGATAAAATTGGGGATGATGGAGAAAAACCAAAAACGTCATCCAAGATCTGGATAAAAAATACTTATAGTGAGAGAGAGCAATCTATATGGTGTGTCAAATGACAAAAGGTTGTGATTACAGTGGATAACAGTGCATGCATTATTCTAGCAAAGATGTCTTAACCAGAACCTGGATTGGAAACTGAAGTCAGGAAAACTTAAATATAAAACTAGGAGGAAATAATATTATCTCAAGTGCCTTTTCTAATTTAAATAATACCACCCTCCTAGGGACAGTAACTGTTCCTATAAAGGTAGTAACATTTTTTAATATAAATTCATACTAGAAGTTCTTAGGTTTTGAATATACTTTGTAATACACATAATTGTTTAGCTCTCTGTTCATGGAAATGGATTATACCCAAAGCATTAGATGCATCTCATTCATTTGATGCGACTTCCTCCGTTGTTTATTAAGAGAATCTAAATCACTGCCTTATACAAAACACCTGTTCTTGGAAGATGGATCAGATAATCTTACTTGGTTATTCTTAATGCATTTTCTTTTTCAACTGTAACATGGATGTTTCTTCCTTTGTGAGAAGGGAAACAATCAAGTCTTTTGCCGTGGACTTTGTATCATTTCTAATCAGTTATTCAGCTCAGATACCAACATGCATGACATTATGGGAATAATAGGCATAAGGAAGAATTAAAAAATAATGGAATTTTAAATTTCATAACATAAAGCTTGACAGAGCTGTGGACAAAATAAAGCAGTGAGAACAGGATGACTGTGATGTGAGAATTGTAATGTCTGTGAGCCAAGAAATTATATTGGTATTTAGGGCTGACACAGCACAAATGATACGAACAAAAGCTCAAGGTGACAAGTAAAGTTGGATTATTCTTGGACCGTCACATAAATTATATAAAAGTGAGGTAAAACATATCAAGGAATGTTGATTAAAAAACAAAAGAAAAATATTTTCAAGGTCAGGGGAATTTTAATTATGAAGAATTTTAATTATTCTGATATTGATCAGTATCACAACTCTAAATTCTCTCTCCCTTACTGACTCTGAACATAGTGCCATTGAGGGAATGAGTATGCTTATGCATGCTCTTGGACAGACTTCAGAACGTATGTCTAGCTGCTGTTTTGTCTTCTTAAGGTATAACAGAAAATGAAACAATTACGCTTCTTAGATTGAGAAGACTGGTTCTTCTGTGGGATTAAATAATCGAGGAAAGCAAAGATTTCTTTATTCCAGTCTTCATAATCATTATAATTTAGTTAAACATTCTTTATATTATAGAAAATTGCTTTTGTGCAATTGCTCGGTGTTACTGTTGAATTCTCTGGAAAAATAGATGATGAAGGCAGTCATAATCAGAAGTTCCTGTGTTAGTACAATTTAGTCCTTGTTCTCCATCCCTCTTAAATATGTTACATTGCTAGATGTTTTTTTGGCTGTTGTTTGCTTTAACAACTTCAAGGGGCAATAAGAAGAATGCAAGGACTTCTCTTACTGGAAAAAAAACAACCATGTTGCTTTTGAAGATCTTTACATATGGGTAACAACATCTTTAATAAAATATAATTTTTTTGTGCTTATGGAAAAAAAAAAAAGGGGCGGAGGGGGAGCGGGGGAATGACGACACTTTAACAGCAAATTAAATCAGTTCCAAGAGATCTCTTGAAGCAGAGTAGAAACTGTCCTGCAGGGGCTGAATGCATCTTTCAAGTTGATGTTGTCTTTGGTTATCAGTGAGTTCAGGGAATGTTTAGATACAGCTCTCAGACGTAAGGTTTGGGTTCATCCTTTGTAGACCCATGAGCTGAGCTTGATGTTCCTTGAGAGTCCCTTCCAACTCAGGATATTCTATGATTTTCTGGTTCTTCAGGCAAGGAACTGCAGAGCTTTGACCTATTTATGAACTAGAAAAGGCTGAATATCTCACCAGTAGTGCATGTTGTTTGAGCGACTAGAGCAGATAATTAGCAGATTTCGTCTAGATTATTTTAGACACTTGTCTTGGGGGTTATACACAAATTTTCTGTTTTAACTAGAGTAAAATGTAGATGAATGGTACAGATGAAAAGATGAATTATATCCTTAATAACTTTGAGACCTCCCTTAAAATGAACTGAAATCTACTATTGGAGGCCTACATACACCCAGCACACTTGTGTAAGCTTATTTTCATTGGAAACTAAGTTCAAAGTAGAACTGAAACCTGTTTTGAAGCAAATCCTTCCTCAATATAGGCCGATGCTGTAGCAAGTTTATAAATTTGTGTCCGGATTCACAAGTGCTGAAGAAAAAGTGTAGTGCCATGGAAGTATTAACACCAATACATAGAAGATGATGGTTGTATGATCTGTTCTGATTTACAATATGGACGCTTCTTTTCTCCCAGTAGATTGATCTTTATGCACAACAAAATGTCTATATGTAGACAAGGAGAACTAAATTCCCAAGAAATAATTCAGAGACTCTTAGATCATTTAGTTGTGATCATGCCATGGTTTTATAATTTTGTTATCAGTATTCCACATCATAACATCATGTAAAGCACGGGTAATTAAAATGTTAAAACTCCAGTTCCGTGGACTGACAACTTTCCGGATGCCTGATTCTCAGAAGAGAAGAACTACATTTCCAAGGGGATTTTGTGGTCAGAGAGAAAGATAAGCCACAGGAGGAAGTCATGGGATCTTGCTCTCTGACCCTCTCTTTCTCACTGCCTGGCAGCGTATGGGTGTTCTCCCCAGCCATGCACCTTCAGCTCAAAGTAGGCCTTTTGGTTTCGGACACTCTCTCTCATTTTATTTATTATCATTTATTTATTTATTATCAATTTCAATTATATTGTATTATGTTGTGTAATCTTGCATTCCGATATCATATTTGGTAAAATTAAGTTTTCCTCCTTAGATCGTTGCTCCTGTTCTGTTTTGGGCCCAGTTCCCATCTGCCTACCCTTCCCCTTTTCCCTTCCCATTTTGGGGCCAGGGGACCAGTGGGCCTGCTGCCCTCAGTCGCTGGCACAGATCAATCTAGATAACTCCGTGACAGATCATCACAGTTATGATTAGAAAGATTCATCCCAAGGACTTCATCTGGATCACTTCACTGTTATAAAATCAAGAAATAAAATAAAACAGATGCAAACAAGTAACCCAAAATAAGATCTTGACATAAAGGTATTGATGAAGGTATGTGTTTCTAGAGTCTCTCTCCTGCAGAAAAAAAGAAATCTATATTAACAGCACTCCTTATTCCAGTGAGTATCACAGATGTACTTTACAGGTTTTAAAGAGACTCCAGTGAATTGCTGAGGAGGGGTAGAGAACATATGGTGAGAGTTAACATGAAATATAAAACCTGTACTCATTAAGTCAAACAACCTGATGAGATTGCCTTCCCACTTCATCTATTTTTCAGCAGGGTATACACTTGTTAGGACATCCTATAATACCCTGTTGAGAAAGGCTATAGTGCAAAGAAACTTCAGGAAGATTGGAGCCTAACTGCAGGATGAAATCAGCTGCAGAATTTAACAGAGTTCAAAACATGGAATTTCTTCACTTTCTGAAGTAAAGGTTTTGCAGGTATAGAGTATTTTCTCTGAGCTATACTAATGCTACGTGTCTGTACACTTCATAGACAGTGGTGTGTTGTCAGTGTATTTTCACTGT
Organism: Bambusicola thoracicus; assembly: GCA_002909625.1. Taxonomy (NCBI): domain Eukaryota; kingdom Metazoa; phylum Chordata; class Aves; order Galliformes; family Phasianidae; genus Bambusicola; species Bambusicola thoracicus. The sequence goes on along the minus strand of PPHD01022391.1, from coordinate 8,777 downwards.
TTTTGGTGGATATATAATGGCACGATATGCTTTTAAATTACAAAATTCCATAGGATAAATTTCAATAATCAAGTATTCTTTTGTTCCTGGTGACTATATTTTGAAGATCTCCATCGATGAAACAAAAGATTTATTTTTTATTCAAGTTTTGCACTTATATTAAATACAGAAATTCATATTTTTTACATCATTCAATTTTAGATGGTAAGAAAATTGAAAAAGTTAAAATGAGTCAATTGTAGATAGGAAGAAAATTGAAGGAGTGAAAACATTTTTTAATAGCCTTATTTACATTCAGGAAAACTTGCTGATGAGCGATAACAGATGAATTTATACAGTTGAATCAGAGATGTAAAATGTTTGAAGGATTTTTACGCTCAGTATTCCAGAAACTAGAGAAAAAATTTAGTGATGAGTGCTTTTTGCACAACCGAGCTTTACTCTTCGGAGAGTTCAGATGGCTTACAGCTTTGTTTGTTACTTGGTCCATTAGAGGCCAGTCTCTTAACTACCAATGAACATCCAAACTGGACAAAACATCTAAGTGGTCCTGTGAATCTGGATATCAAATGTCAGTGATTAGGTCTAGGAGCTACACACCTTTTACATCTGAATATTCTACTTTTTTTTTTTTTTTTTTTTTTTTTTTAATTGTGCAAAGGAGAGATTTTGAGTAGAAAAAGGAACACAAAGGCAATGCCACACTTTTTCTACCAAGTCTTGTGAAGAAAAGTCACTTATTAAATCAGATGATCACATTTGCCATTTAAGAAGAAAGGGAATTAAGAAGAGAGGAAACCTCATCATTCAGTGAAAATAGAAATGTCATCTGCATATAAATGCATAAAGCTTTCCACCGCCAGCAGCCAAGTTTCTATTAAGAAGAAAAGTACAGTAAGAGATATAGCACTGACTCTGGTGATAGAGAAAATCAAACTGGCTTTGGGAAAAAGAAAATTCTCAGAGTGAAGTTCTGCAGGATGAGTGCATCTGTGGTGAGGAGAAAAGAGAGACACTGGGCCAGGACATAAAATGAGCATAAGATGGTTAGGACCACGCTCTGGGTTGGACCAACTGAAAGGAGCATGACATACTGGCATCTGTGCCTCACAGTGTTGCTCTGTGGAGGTTTCACCAGCTCCACGGGCAAGCCATGACATTTAGGAAATGTTGAGATTTCACATCAATATCCCTTTTGGTCAGAGGATCAAAGATTCATTGTACTTTTCGCTAATAAGAAGAAAACCCTGGACATCCTTTTTATAATTTCCCATGTAACTTGACTGTGAATTTCAGAGGGAGGGTGGATTGGAACAATGCAGAACTTCAATCAGTTTCCCAAGACCTGCTTGTATGAATTACTTGTCCTTCACTTCATATTAGTTCTTTATTTAGCTTGTGAGCTTCTTGGTACTTAAATAGACTCATAGATGTTGTTTATAGCTTTGATATACTCAGGGCAAATATACACATACGTTGGTGAGACAAGAGAAGTCTTAAAAATAGGTTAAGTTGAAAGACTTACAGGTCAGGTTGTTGACACAGACTCTTCCTTTCTCTCACAAGCAACAGAGATGTGGATTCATGTAGCATGTTAATCAGAGACTTTAATCTCCTCATTGCATTTAACAGGATGTGCAGTTTTTGCTTGGTTAAACTTCAAGCAAGGAAATTTCTGGGCTGGGAAAGGTTCTGTGCCGCATGTGTGTTAACATAAGTTTGGATTGGTGAAGGTGGGAGGGGTAGGTATTCCATGCATGGTTAGAGAAAAGAAGTTGAAAACTAAGTGAGATTTGAATGTTTGAGAAATGGTGGAGCATTAGGAGAAACTAGAGTGGCTTAGCAATATTGCTGGAGAACACAAGGGTAGTACTTTGAAAAGACATCAAGCACTACAAATCTCTGAGCACTGGTCAATTTGGCTTAAAAATTATACAATTAAAAATATTACCCAAAACGTTATTGATTGGCAGATTCAGTTTACCCTGTGTCTTTGAACCTACAGGTTATTTGCATTTTCAAACTCTTTTGTTCTACTATGGAGTTAATTGCCCTTCACTGATTAAGAATTTCCAATGTCTTCACCGTAATCCTAGAACTGGAAACCAGAGTTTAAAATGAGTACTGAATATCACTAAAATGACTACAAGAGAAGAGAGACAGAGAACCACCATGGAGGCAGATCTTGAGCTCATCAGCTTTGGGGATCTGTGATGTTTGCTTATAGGTTTGCAGAAGATTGCAGAAGATTTATCTTCTTTGACCTATCTCCACAGATGGGATACAGAAATAGAAGTTGTGCTTTGAATACAAATTTCTATGGAGTTTTTCCCACTTCTCAAGTGTTCCCTTCTTCTCCTGTGGGAGGACTATATATATATTTTTTTTTCAGCCACACATTAAAAGTGACAAACCATAAATACTTTTGCATTCAAGAGTTCACTTGCCATTGCTTTGCAGCTACATTTGCATTACATTTCTGGCAATGGTCTTGAATGTCTGGCATTGGCTGTGACTCATCATTCATTCATTCCTCGAAGGACTTGGCACATCAGCAAGGGGCAAAAAAAATATTTTCAGTTTCATATTGTTTCTTCCAAGAGGCAGATACAACACAGGCAATTTTGCAGGAGGAAACAGCTGGGGAATGAAAAAGGAAGGTAAAGCCTGGAAGTCCCAGAAAGTGGGCATATTTCTGTAGCAATTTAACTCATGCAAAGAAAATGACTATCATCAGAAGGGCTACAAATGACAACATTTATCCAGCTTGTTCAAATAGAAGACAGACAGCTAGTAACCACACTGGACAGTAATTGCTACTGTAATGGAGCCACTTCTGGTGAGTTACAAAACAGCCTTGTGACAGAGAAGAGGGAGATGAAGGGAATGATTATATAGATTGGATCAAAAGCAAGTGACACACAAGACAGAAAGTGAATGCAGGTATGATAACCAAAGTCTGAGATATGAGGGATTCTTTTCTTCCTGATGTTCTTACACTTCTTGCTCCCTATTCAGGGAAGCTTTTAAATAAAGGGAGTTATTTAAAATTAATCACAGTGTTAATTACTTGTGATTGGGTTATTTTGAGAGATCGGCCCAATATATGCTTAAGACTGGCTGAAGAGAAGGGCCCACAGTGGGAAGCACTGTCTTCCTACAGAAGGGGATGAAAACTGCAGGCTAAAGCCTTACAATTTTAGTAAGGAAGTGAAATACCTTCTAGACTAATTAAACACTGTCATAAGAACTGCTGTTGGATTTTCATAAGCCAGTCACATATTACCAACACAATGAGAATGTTCTTGCTCCTCCCCTCTGAACATCCCCCAGAGGTTTTGTAAATGTCTGTGGGTTGTGTCTATGTAGTCATGTTTTAATGGTATTCCATCAAACTTCACTGACAAAGTTATTGACAAATGACTTTGTGATACCATGATTAAATAAATTAATGGGAGCAAATTCACTGAAAAATACAGAGACTAACACCCCCTTCCCATTTAAATGATACTAACACAGACAGAGAAAGGCAGAGCCATTAATCAGCCATTTCTCTTTAATTTGAGACATCTTCAGTGATAAATGTCTGGCCGATTAAAAGGGAGAGTCATTCATATTAACTATGGGAGATAAGACTATCAACGCTCAGTTGAACACTTTAAACTCTAGGAAGTAGTTCGGTAAAAGAAATTTTCAGAAGTGACTCTGCCACGGACAGCTTTGTCAAGCAGGGATGACTGGCCTTTCTCTTACCAGATATAAAAATCCTACTTTAATCCAAAAACCACTGGCTCCAGAGACAAAGGTGAGCCATGCTGCCCCTACAGCAGAGACCAGAGAAGCTGGCAGATGCTCGTGCTAGAAACTTCTACAAAGGGCTGAGTTCAAACAGAGGACTGTGTGCCCCTTGAGATCTTTGTTTCTGCAGAGCAGGATAAGAGAACCGTGGATATTGAGGGCTCTTTATGACTGTATCTAAAGAGCAAGAAAATAAAGGCATGAGAGGCTGGTAATTGTGTGGGGTATTGCACGGTCATATGCACATGGAACTACATTAAAAGAGCTAAAAGCTACACACTTCTATGTCAGAATTAAGTCTGAAAGTAAAATCTCAATTCAGTGCTCCATGAATATGCTTTAATGTACAATTTCTGACTTGGACCCTTCCCTCATTTGCCCAGCAGATTAAGTACAGCAAGGCCAGAATCACCTGGGAATACCACCTTATAATGGGAAAAACTGCAGTAAACGAAAGGCCCAAATACAGTTGTTAAAAATTCATGAAACATACTTTCCCTTATAGAACATTGCCACTGATGCTTTCAAATTACACTGACGTGAGTTTTAACCAGACTGAAATATGTCTCAATAATTAGCTATAGGGACATTTGACTGATGTAGTAACATCAGCAAAGAAACAAAACAAAGCAAAACAAAAACATTCCTAATATCTATAATGCTATAATAATGAACAATTAGAAACAACAGTATGTTATCTGCATTCTAATTGCTTACTGTAGTGGTCAGAGGGGTTTCATCTGGAATGTGTTTTTGGTGGGATTCTTATTCAAATTCCATTGACAGCAACAGAAAATGTTACGTTGGCTTTTATAGGCTTTGGGTAAAGTCCTTCTCAGACTGTGAATAAGCATAGAAACCAAGGCTGCAATTGCAGTGTCTTCAGAAGAGAAGGAAAACAGAGATCCCTTTCTATGTCTGTGTGTTAAATTCATTCCATGCTGCAGCTGATCCCTGTGGTTCTAAAGCATGAAATGTATGGAAGCTTCCACATGTGCTGTGCTGTGCTGATGTTTCTTTGTTGGCATTTTATTCATGTGGTTGGCCATTTCTTCACCTCAGATGTTATGGAGGCAAGGACTGTACCATCTTCTGTTTCCTTACATGGGGATTAACTTCAGCTTAGTTCAACCTGCAAATGAAGCTAACATGCCCTCTGAGCAGCTGTGGAAGGAAAAAAGGAACTCATTCACTAAGCTCCCTAATCTGTCATTGGCAGAGGTTATGGTAACCTTATTGGAGAGGCAACCCCTATGAATATACCGGATGGCAAGATAAGAGGGAACAAATTGCTCACTGGAGAAGGCAGTCCTATTGTGTAGTTTATTGTCAGGCCCAGTCCCAGCATAGGCCCTGTGAAACATAACTTCCAACAGTCGTGGATGAAGTTGTGGTTTTAAATCCTGTTGGGATAGCAGGTGTGCAGGCAGTCTGGGAGTGAAAGGACTGCTCAAATTGCTGCAATGGGAGCTGCCTGAATTCAATGTGAAGAAACAACCCGACTTTCCACGAGCTTTGACTCAGTCTTCAAGACCAAAGTGTGAAATGAGGCAGAAGTAACTTTAGTTACTTCCTTCAAGAGGTACCTCAGGTTACTATTAAATGTATTCCAATTTATTTTGCTTACAGTTGTTCATTCATACCCCTTCATTTACTCTATCTAGACAGCATAAACATATATTTTACATAGATTTTTTTGTTTTTTTTTTTGGTCTCATTACAGATGAATGATTTTTGGCAGAAAGCAATAACATTATGCATGAAATGCCAGAATAAGGTATAGATCACATTTTTATCCAGTATTATTTTTTCTTTTAACATGCTTTAATGTTGCAATTAAACTTCCTTGAGTTGGACTCATCAATGTGTTAAAAATGATTCTATATCTTTATAGTTAAGAGTTCTGAATATCCAACCTTCTCTGGCTTTCTGTTTCATCTACATTCAAGTCAATTCATTAGCTGACAGAAATCCAACCAGATAAAATATTGGCATATATTTGTGTACTTCAGGCCTGTTCAACCAACTCACTCTATTATCCCAATTTGTAAGGCTGGCTAGCTAAGTGTGTCATCTGTATTACAGTGACACATTGTATAATCACTAGAAAATAAAACAAATCTCCCATAACATAGCAGTTCAGTCATCCTGCTAGAAGAAATAAAATGAGTGTATGTACCATTACTTACTTGTTTGTGGTGGATAATTGTTTATTTGTACTTTAATTTCTCCACTACATGTGTTAGGATGTGTTAAGCAGTAAGAATAGCTGTACTGAATTGATTACCTCTTTTAATTAAGTGTTGGTTTTTGGGGACCTGTATGATGAGTTTTTAATTTTGTGAAGTATGTGGGAGGAGAGAAGTGTCAATAACTGTTGGAACACACATTAGCTAAATGCCTTCAGTCTCAATAAAGTGTACACGAGGAAAAGCAAAGTAGACCTGGAATAATATTCACATAGATTATTCATTGCACTCAGAGGTGATGGAGGACATTAAACCCTACTTTGCCAAGTGATATCTATATTACATAATTAATAATGAGATCCACTGTGAGGTTTTAATATTTAGGTTTGCCTTTGGGCAAACATTTCTGACAATACTTGCCTTGTATCTGCCTTCTCAAGAGTGTTTATGGAAAAGCGTGTGGGAATATAGGTGCATGTCCAATGGTTTGTTGTGAAGACAGATGTTAGGATCCTTTCTTCCTTGCGTATTCAGTATTTCTCACACTGAATGAGGAACTGCGAGAAAGAACTGGAGACCTATCAGTATTCACTGATTTTTGTTTATCTCCTCATTACAACACAGTCACTTCATGACCAGAGTTTACTGCAGAATTTATGTCTGGGTTGAATAACATGATCAACCTTGTGACTCCAAGCAAGGAATCAGTTTTAACAGTAGGGATGGTAGAGGAGACTGGAGTGTAATCTAAGATAATATAGATTTAGAATTTTCAGTTACATAGCTACCTACCTATGAATGGCCTTTGACTTCAGATATCTTCCTTAAAATAAACATCGATTTTAGAATACTTCTGTTGAATGATGTTAGAAACAGACTGTGTCTAAACCTTAGCTAGTGAATCTTGTCAGCCCTGGGAAGAACATGCATTTACTCACTAGTTGTCAACCTGGATAGGATGGAAGGTTGGGAGGAGAGGAACCTGATGAGGTTCAACAAGGGAAAGTGTTCCTACACTTCCTACACTTGGGAAGTATTATCCACATGCACCAGTACGGGTTAGCGGCTGATTTACTGGAAAGGAGCATTGTGGAGAAGGACCTGGGTGTTCTGGTGGACAACAGGCTGGCCATGAGCCAAGCAGTGTGCCCTTGAGGCCAAGAAGGCCAATGGTGTCCTGTGGTGCATTAGAAAGCGTGTGGTCAGTAGGATGAGGGAGGTGGTTCTTCCCCTCTACTCTGCTCTGGTGAAGTCACATCTGGTCCAGTTCTGGACCTCCCAGTTCAAGAAGGACAGGGAACTTCAAGACAGAGTCCAGTGGAGGGCCACAAAGATGATTAGGGGCCTGAAGCGTTTCTCTTGTGAGGATTTTAAATTAATATGGAGCTAAGGATAAAGTTTCAAGGTCCTCTTAGTTCCATCCAGATAATAGAAATGGGTGTAATGCTATTACAGATGTGGTGACATGTTAGCTTCATTAGAAAATAATAGAAGGAAATAGCATAGAATTGAAAGTACTTGGTCACCATGAAAAATCAGCCATAACCCAGGAACTGTTAATATATTGCTAACTGCCATGTAATTTCAAATAGCATGTAAATAATTAATTATATTGAAAATTCAATTGAAATTTCTGAATTGCAAGTTACTTGGGAAAGTGATTGTCTATTACATCCAAACAGAATGTAACAGAATCTTGCATTATGACTGGTGATTTTTAATGGATGTGTGTGGACTCTCTAAAACCTTATTAATAAATCCATCACATGTTTTATTAATAATATTAAAATAGTCAAGATATTTTATTAATAATATTATTAATAATACAATTCCAGACTTTCAAAAATATGAAGTATATTAAAAAGAGTATGTCTATTAATTTTGGACAAAATACAGTGGTGATTGTTTTATTGGTGAATCTGCAGAGTGCATACTTTCACTGTCAAATAATTAATTATATTGTTGCAGATAATTTTAATCACAGACATGAATACTTGGGGGTGATATATGTAATTAATTTCAATTCTGAATGTATTCTGCTTTTGGTTGTGTTTACTGATGACATTTCTTCTCCCTGCTCACAAAAATAGTTGCAAATATGTATTTATTTGTCTACTTGTGGAATAGGTGCCATTGTTTTGTGTACTCATATTAGTACATGAATTTGGGCATTGATAAAATGGAATGTTAAGAACATTTTACACTTGTTATCCTTCACTGGAAACTATAAATTAACCGTGTGGAGTAGAAAAACAGAAAAAAACAAACAATCAAACAAAAAACAACCCTGTGTGATTTGAATGAATGGCTGTGCTCCATGAGATTGCTGGATTTCCTGGAGTTTGACCGGTGATCGGATCTTCTGCTGGAGAGCTGTCAATTTTGCCCACAGTAAATGAAGTGTAAAGCCAGGGAACTATTTGTGAACAGCAATTAAACTAATGAAATAAGAAATAAAAATATGTTCAGGGATAACTGGCCAACAAAATGAAGGACTAATTAATCATGGTAATCAACTGATTTTTATCAGCTCTATTGAGCAGGATCTATTACAAAGGAGTCATTAAGTATTTGCACCCTTCAAGTCAATCAGTGTATTGTTTATGTACTGAACCATTAGTATTCCACGGAGAAAGGAAGGGATGCCATTCAGAGGGAACTTGACAGATTTGAAATGTGGGCCCGGGTGAACCTAATGAGGTTCAACATGGCAAAGTGCAGGGCTTTGCACTTGGGCTGGAGGAACCCAAGGAATCTGTACAGACTGGAAGGAGTAGTACTTGAGAGCAG
>PPHD01022390.1:0-10077 GCA_002909625.1 Bambusicola thoracicus | reverse complement strand
TATGGTGAGTAGTTAGAAATTAGGCTAGGTGAGAGATTCTTTTCAAAACTCAAAAAAACAAACAAGCAAAAAAAAACAACAACAACAACAACCCAAAACCTACTCATTCACAAATCTGACAAAATGAGATTGATTCAATTGTTATTCTTCTTCAGTGCGTATCAGATTAGAATCTGGCGGTGGGATTCTGTAGTATCTATGGGCTGTACATTAATTGAAGGAAATTTCCACTTCTCTCTCAGATAACTTTGATAGCAAGATTTGAATTGAAATACTGCTGTATTGGTGAAGCCATAATCAATCAATAATTCACTTCTTGCTCTTTTCTCCTTAGTAAGTAATATAGAGATTTTTGATGAAACAGTCATATGCTACTACAGCATACTGAATATATTAGCTCCATCTTTAGTTTATGCTTTTTCTCAAAAATAAAACAACCAAAAACTATTTTCTGAAAGTGACAACTGTCAACATTCAGCATCTTGTGATCGAATTTAATTTCTATATGGTGTAAACACATTTTAATTTTCTGTCATTACAGCAATCTTTTAGTAATTACAATTAAAATAAATATGTATCTGCAGTTCCTCTGGAGTTATACCTCGAGCTATTACTGCTATTTCTAGTTCAATATGTGTAAACCTAACTGTAAACATTACATAGAAATTGAACAGCTAGTTTTTGGTGTAGCAAACACTGAGACAACAAACATCAGCTGTTCTTACGGTTTGAGACTGGTACTGAGTACACCATAGTATTTAATGAACTGAAGAGAGAAGAAAGGTTTCAGAAGCAGGATATTCTCACATGAAATCTGATTGTTTATTTTCTCAGTTTCTGCAGGGATTTGTGTTATTTTGGTAGATCTTTATTGAAGAATGAAACAAAATTCAGAATTTGTTTTCTAATGGTTATAAATTTACGTCATATTTAGGAAATAAAACTTTTATTAATGCATGGAACTTTGAGAAATACAACAAATTATCTTTTTTATTTTGTTGAAAAGTATATGCTGTAATTTTTTTTTTTTTTTGAGTTTAAAAAGATTTTAGCCACAAAATTCACTTACATTTAATTACGTTTTCGATGATTCTCCCAGTTAGTGTCAAACACTTTTTATTTCAGTTCAGACTAAATTCTTTGGTTTACCTATAGTCAGTTTTAGATGTATTTTTTCAGTATTTTCTCTGAGGTCTGAAAAGAGCAGTTGTTTGGTTTGTTTGTTTGTTTTTAAAAAAAAGCTTGCATACTTTATGCTCTAGCACAAGACCTTGACTGAAGGAGAGCTGCAAAGCATTGCAGAGGAGATGTAGATTCATGCTGGCATTTGCTGCAGCTTTGCAAAAGTGTTCATCAATCTTGCAGGCTGCAGCTGGACTCCCCTGCAAGGACAGCCTCATATGCTCCAGGACTTTAATTCCCTGACTGCCACAGTATTTGCCTGCCCTCTACACCAACCCACAAAATAAAGTTTATACTGCAGGAGAGTGAAACTCAGCAATGCTCACTGATATACCGGTACCTTCTCAAGCATGAACTGGGCAATTTTAATGAGACTTCATGGAAATAAACACTCCTATATCTGCAGATCACACATCAGTGCTTACTTGCCTTCCTGTTTAAGATGCCCAATCCTCTCATCTGGCCACTACAAACAGCACCTGATTTCTTGCCAGAGAGGAAGACACAAAGTTAAAAAACAAACAAACAAACAAAGTATTGAACTTCACAGGATGCCCAACAGTTTCTTTTCACTGCAGGAAGTCTCCCCTTCTCATCCTCACAGTTACAAAGTGAAAGGACTCCAGGCTACCTAATGCTCCATGCTAGCATCCAGAACCTCTACGCAATGTGGCAGATTTAGTGTCTGCTCTGAGTTTGCTGGGCAAAATAAATCTCTCTAGCAATGAAAATCCACATTTGGAAGACAAGCTGTGCTGCTAACAAATACAATATGCATGATAGAGTCCATTTTGATTTACAGTATCTACTGCTGCTGACCACATCTAATGGCTAGTAGGCACATTTCTTTTTCCTGTGAACAACAGAGGAGTTGCCAGATGCTTTGCCTTTTTCTGTTCTCTGAACTGTACATTCACAGAATCCAGAAGTCACAATCTTAATTCTTTTTCAGCCCATCCCCAGCCCCTAATACCAATGCTGGTGCTACACAGAGAGGAAAGACTGAACACAAACCCATACATATAATGCTAAAAGCAGGGTGTCAGTTCTTTCTCAAGGTCACATTTTGCCTTGTCTTAGGAGAAAATGCTCACGGCTTTGGGGAAGAGAGGATAGCAATTTTAATCATCTCCCTGCTGTTTTCATGTCACTCACTGGCTTTGCATCAAACAGGAGTGGAAATCAGCTAGGTGGGCTCTCTGTTCCCAAATCCCAAACACAGATATCATCAGGAAGAACGTGAGTTCACCACTCGCTCTGTGCCATGCGTGTCTTTTGCAATGAGCAGCATACACCTGACAGTGAGCCAGAAAGGACCAATGGAGACGACTCAGAAGGCTGGTGCTCCTGATAGCATTGGAAGCTTGCTATTCTGTCATTTCTGCACAAGGAGCTGAACTAGCCACTCTAATAGCAACCTCGCCAGTCTGGCTAAGATCTCTCAGATTAGGGCTGTGCTTGCAAAGTAAGTATTATCAGGACCACACTTTCAGGCAACTTTTATGCTCTGAAATCTTCTTGAAACAAAATGGCCATACCCAAGTTACTTACTGGGGGTAGCCTCTGACCTATGCTAACCCTGAGGCATGCCCAATTGATTGAGACAGTGCTAGCTGGGCCAGGTCAAAGCTGTTCCAGTGAGCACTGCAACAATTCAGTAAAAACAATCCAATTAATTTGCCTGGCACTTTTTAGTATAAACAGACATAGACAACAATTCTAGGTGATAGGATTGTACTGCAGGTTCCTGAGGAAGTGTTCCTGGATTACCAGTGTTTAGGTGCACTTGAGAGGATCACTTCTCATTGAAAAGGCACCTGAAATCCCCTTGAATCATGCAGCAAAACGGGTTCTTCTTCCTGATCTGCACTCACAATTAACACACCAGAAAATGCACCTGAAGGCTGCAGGAGCTGGAGACATGGGGAGAGAAGCACCAAGCCTTATAAATTCTTATGCAGATGATTAACCCTACTCTCCTTGTAACTGTGCTTTTTCAGCCCTTCCATACCCACTCCCATTCCCTTCTGTTTCACAACTTCTTAATTTCATCCTTGGAGAGATAAGCCTGCACACTCATATTCCTTCAAGCAGACATTTAGAGGAAAGGAAAAACTTAACAAGGACACACCTCAGTTCTGAAAATTGTTCATTTTCCAGTTTCACAGAATCACAGACTGATTGAGGTGGGTAGGCACCCATCTGGCCCAACCCCTGCTCCAGCGGGGACTCCCAGAGCAGGGTGCTCAACATCACGTCCAGGTGGCTTTTGAAGGTCCCCGGGGAAGAGATTCCACAGCCTCTGGGCAACCTATGCCCAGAGAGTGCTCTGACACCCATATAACACAGATGTTCTTCCTGGTGTTCAAAGGGAACATCCTGTGTTTCAGTTTGTGCCTGCTGCCTCTTGTCCTGGCACTGGGCACAACTGAAAATAGTACAGCTCCTGCAGCTATCAGTCATTTATATGTATATATACTACTTATGACTTGTGATTTCTATTTTAACATTTGCTACAACCACCCAGTAGTCTTTATCATGTTAGAAAGCCTGTACTTAATTAATGGCACATGTAAGGAGGGTAGTCTGGGAAGTGTCTTCTCCTCACAAGTCCTAACTTTCTTCAAAGATGATGGACCTCTGATGATACTGAGTGATCTGGATCACTTTTAGGAGGCTGGAGAAAAATAAACAACAGTTATTTAAGAAGACCTTCTATTAATTGATGCTTTTGCTCTTTCATTCAGAAGTCAAAATATTGGCTGTAGGAAAATATATTAAGGAAATGAGAGCAAAGTACAGTTTGATATTGTTTTGTAATTTGTATGTACTGAGAGTCTGCAAAAGATATTTGCTCTGAAAACTGTAGTTACACCAGGTTAAAGGTTTGCAGGACAAGAAAAGAGTTTCTGGATAAAATCTAGCCTGCTGTTATCACAGGCAATTCCGTTAATATAGTGAACAAGATCAACTTTTAAGCTAATTCAGATTTCCTTCACTATCTATAGTGTGTGTTTCTAGAATCTGTTCTGTGGTGACAAATTTCCTTTGAATTCCTTGTCTAAACCTATTCATAACCCTTTAGAACCTCTTTCCAGTATTATCTAAACAGAAGCACTTTTGCTCTTTTACCTTTCTATTATAAAATCTTTTTCATTTCTTTTACTGTTCCAGAATCCTTGAACCATCCTTACAGAATACACATAATCACAACTGTCAGATTTTACCAGTGCCTTATGCTAGTAATATTTCTTTACCTCTCCTGAAAAGTGCCCATGATCACATTTTTATTTTTCACATCTACAGCACAGTGATTGCTTCCAGTTATCCTACTACTGATGAATGCACCTTTCTCTCACTCTGTTTTCAGTAGTCTGAAACAGATCTAAGCTCCTATAATTTAGGTCTCATCTGAGCTGAAATTGCAGCAAGAGAAAAATCACTTTGATAAGCTTATCTAAAACAGCATTACGTAACAACCCCAGTAGCTAAGATTGCATGACTATGTTTGACAGTGACTTGTTTACACTTGCACTCAAATTTACCAAATTTCCAACATTCAAAATGACATTTTTTTCCTCTACTTTTTGCCTGAGGCATTTTTGTGTTACTTGAGTGAAAACAGTTCAGCAATTTTTTAGTGTAGTAAGGAAAATGAATACTGTGTTCCCTTTATTCCTATGCATTAGAATAAATTTATTACCTGTAGCTTGCAATAAACTCTTGATATTTGACCCCCCCAAACAAAAACAAAAACAAAAACAAAAACAAAAACAAAAACAAAAAAAACAACCTCCTGGGACAATGAAACATCACCATTTCTCTGTAGGAAGCCCACACATATGTGTAAACTATGCAGAATTTTTTTTTATTTTTTTTTTTTTAGATCCAGATATTCTAAAATTTTCTTGGTACTAGATATGTGTCTACAAAAAAAATTACTAAAAAGTGGAGGAATCCATTAAAAAATCTTCTTTGACTATGTTTACAGGATAAAAAAAAAGAAACTTCACCTCATTTAGCTGATCTGAGCAACCAAAAGACTGACAGAGAGGCTATGTACTGCCTTGAGTCTATTGTAGAGGAAAGCAGTATAAAGACCAATAGTAAGATTTCATGTACTCTTAGGAGTCTGCTGTTGTATTTGCACTCATTGGAGCTTCCAAACAGGTGTTAATTGTCTATTTGTCTCCTTTTTCACTGAGTCAGAAGACTAGATATATAATATAATACAATGTAATAAAATAATATAATATGTTGTATGAAGACTAGGTCTATGAGATATCTCACACCCAAATCATTCCATGATTCTATCATTCTAAGGTAAATATGGGATCTCAGAAACTTTCCTGATGATGAATAGTCTTTGTAGACAACAGGGCTCAACACATAGACCACACTTACATTCAGATTTTAGTAACAAAAAAGTTGTTCCAAGGAACAAGTTTTAATAGAGACCAGTCTCAGCAAAACAGCTTTCATCCATTCTACTAAATCATTCTGAACTCCAGTACAAGATAGTTGACTGCACGTTCCCTACTAAGAGTAGTCCATGGCCCATGTTAATGCCTGAGCCACACCAAGGAATCATTTGAGAAAGAGGGTTCAAGTCAAACCCATGCCACAAACTACTCTGGTAACCACCTGATGGACTCTTGGCATGCATTTCCTTTTATCTCATGTATTAGTCAATGTAGACAAAAGATATAGTGACAGTGTCTGACCTGTAGACCTTCTGCACAATTCAGCTTTTGTTAAACCTCTGTTATTTTATACATAATATAAAAAAAGAACTAATTGCCTCAGAAAAGATCTAACTATAAGGTCTCATGATTCATATCCAGTGCAGTCAGATACATGCGGAGTATAGAGTACTTCAGTATGTTCCAGGAAACAAAGCAAACAAATTTATTTAAAATTTCACTAGCGTTGGTCCGAAACTCAGGTTGGTCCTCTTGTCCCACTCTATCTCAATTCTGAAACCATGTTTGCTGTTAACTATTCTTTGGTTAAAATCCAGGATTCATACGAGCAGAGAAGGGAAGCCACAATACCTCATCCCACAGAACTTTCCTGTCCTACAAAGTTGTATACTTATACTTGCGTATTCTTATTGTCCAACAAATTTTGTCATCATCTTTGCACAACAGTGCAGAATGTGCAGTTCCACAGAAAGAATGCAATGTAGTTATACCCAAAAAAGGCCATTTCTTAATGGTTCAGACACTATCTGGGAAACATGGCAGGAACACATAAGCTGAGAAGGAAACTAAATCACTATGAAACACTGTCAAAAGAAAGTGGTAATTCTATCTGCATTTTGTGAGTTTTAAGTAAAGACAAAAGACATGCTCTGAAAATTCAGCTTCAACCATATTTTTATAGACTCTAGTTTGGAAAAATCACTTATTTCTATATCTTCATTTACAGATGGAATAGGCTACTCTGTCAGCCTAGATCTCTCTGGGATATCATGTAGCATGAAATTCCATTTCTTTAGCCCTTTCTTTTATACATTCTTTCATCACAGTTTGACACCATAACCTTTGACTGCAGAAAGAAAGGAAACAAATGAAAAGAAGTAATTCTTTTTCTTAAGTTCCGTTACCAGCCTTACGTACAGATTCAATTTTAGGTTCCTATGCTTTAAACCTCCTCTCCTTTCCCAAAACAGGTCACATATAAGCACAGAGGACAGGATACAAAATAATTTTCTCCACTTACTTTTTTTTCTTGTACAGCTTTTATAATTTGCAGACTATTCGAGTGAAATAGTTTCTTGGATCAAACTGAGCTGAAAAAACATTAGTGATTGCCTAAAGCAACATAAATAAAAGAACATAGTGATGTGTTTTTTATTCACTGTTTGACTTTCATTCTTGCTTTCTTTTCCACTGCTGAACCAACCTTCTCAATGAAGAAGACACTGAGGTTGCATGTCACTTGCATAATTTCACCTGTGGACTGTAAGCATTAGTTCTCCAAAATCTACTTGAAACCCAGTAGAAAACACAAAGTAAAAGATCAGCTACTTACAAGCACTAAGAAATTTCCAATTTGAATTTTGCTGTAAAGGAAATACAATTTCAACACATAGACATCAAGTCAGCGCCTATGTAAATAAGTCTTCAACACAGCCACATCCTCAGAAAACCTGCTCAAGGCTGGAGTAATAGAAGAGTAGTAACACAAGGAGATTCAGATGCAAGGACAGTACTGATAAGGAGGGAGCACCATTTTTAGAGGAGACACTTCCCAGCTAACGTCTTTACATTACCTATACACATACATCATCTCTAATGCTCGTGAAAAATAGGGATTTACAGATAATTTACAGGTCACCCACTGAAAGTATCATAGTGATTATCTGTCACCGCTCCTCAAGCAATGAACCTTATAAAGTTTGATTTTCACTTTCATCACTTTAATCTCAAGGATGTCTTCGATCTGTGTAAACAGACATTGTTCTAGGTATTATAATTCTTATTTAAATAAAGTGAAAAATTGATAATTCCACATATGGCAAAGCAAAGTTAGTGATCTCATTGTCCCATTGTGTTGAAAGCATATTTGTTTATCAGTATGAAGCAGCTTCTTATCTCTTTTCCAAGCCCAAGGCAAAGTTAACATTTAATTAGAAAACTCAGTTTCTAAACTTATTGATGTTGTTGCCTCACAGTGATCTCCCTGCTCATTGACAAACACTCAAACAGGAAAATTTTCTAAACACTTGTATCCTACTGATGTAGGAAAAAATGCTAATGAGATCACTGATTGCTTTTTCTTATGCAAACTCTTTTATTTCAATGCCTTTATTTTATTTGAAGAGCCATTGATCAAACGTGGGTTGATGATTTAACCTAATGAGCTAGCCACTAGCATTTTAGTTCTCTGAATGCATATACAAATGGTTAATCATGAGTTTAATAGAAGATTTTTCTACGTAAACATTGCCCTCTAATTACTGGGGATGGGAGAGGAGGGTGAATGTGGAGAAAGAGCTGCTCAGAGTTTATATTTAGTACTGCATGTGGTTCATCCTCCTTTTAAAGGAATGTGCCTTATTGTGTTTTTATGTACTACTTCCATCGCTCCATAGAATTTGAGGCTTCAGGGATCATCACATCATCTAGGTTTATTTCCTGGATATCTCAGGCCATTTATTGTTTTTCCAGCAACTTTTATTAGCAAAGAAAAACAAACAAAAGACCACAACCATCTGCTTTGTGAAAAAGTACTTCTATCCTCAAAAGCTGGAACAGTTGGACTGTTGTATAGCTCAAGCAAAGAAGTAGTGAAGTACAGGGTACAGCAGAAGCACTTCAGGGCCCCCAAATAGCTGAAAACTAAATAAACAGTATATGTCTTGATAATGCTAAAGGTGTTTTCTACTTCGTGTTGCCAAGGAAAAAAAAAAGGAGGAACTCTACAACCCTATGAATTTGAGGATATATTTCTTACTGGCTCCAGTATTGACAGTTGGTCAGGCTACATTTTTCTAAAGATGAATGATTGGTTTATTCTCCTGACAGAAGACCCAGTCCACCTAAGGGCAGTGCACAACAGTGTCTTTGATACCTCTGAGGTGAGAGGGAGGAAAACAAAATCAAATAAAAAAATATAGATAAGAGACTTGCATAGTTGTGCCTATAGGAAAATATTCCTTCCGAGCCCTGACAAAAATATTGGAATTGTTTTTTTTCTTTTTCATATTCTTTTTGCCCTAGTGCTGAACTGCACTTATTTGGGCAGTATGAATGTTCTCAGAAAATGAATTAATTTTTTTCCTTTAGCTATCCAAGCTTATTTATTTTTCCTTGTACAATGGTGAATCCATAATTTCCTTGATCTTTAATTACTCACACTACAGGTCAAATTCATCTTACCTGAAGGCTGATTTTCTCTAAATTTAACATACAGTTATTTACTCCCGTTTTGATTTTTTTCCTGGAAAAGTTAGAAAGTTTCCACCCAGCAGAGTCATTTATGTGTGAAATGTTCTTTCAGACTGCTTTCCAATAAGTTCAGTAGTTTGAGCACCTTAAGTCCCACATTGTTTTTCAACTCATAGATCATTTTGAGTGTCCTCCTTCAAACTGTCTTTGTACATCCCTTCATATTACAGAGTCAGATGCAGTTGTTTATCATTTCAGCTTTCTCAGTGATGCAGCCAGAGGCAGGCTCATGACCCTATTTCTACTCTTTACCTATACAAGAATCACATTAGCTCTTCTTGCCCCCATCATTACACTGTGGAAGACATGAGGAGCTGGCTGTTCCTGGCACCCTGAAGCCCTATTTTCCATGATTTGCGTTACCCTCTTATACACGGCATTTTTTTGAAGTGTCTTGTTGGCATCTGACCACTCAACTTAGCAATTTATATTCCTGTATGAGAATATGCAGTCCTCATTATTTGTTCTCCCATCAATTGTGACATTATGGCTAATTTTTAAATTGCTTTGTCCTCACCATCATTGAGAAAAATGCTATATAAATAAATACTAAACAAGTAGTCCAAAGAGACAGTTCTATAATTTGGAACAAATAGCAAGTAAATTTTGACATTTGTGGTAGACTAGCCTTTAATTAGTCTGATACATTTCCTGTTAATTCTATAGGTCAAATTTTTAATTAATATGTCTTTGGATATCATATCATACCACACAATTTTCAGTATAAATATACATAATCCATCCAAAAGCAGTTCTTACTGTGTGGCTATAATCATATTTTTAGACACTAAAATTCTTCAGTAAGCTCTGAATCCCAATCATTTTACTGAGGATTAATGTCCAGAAACTGGTCCACAGCTTAAGTTCTTTTAACTCCAAAAATGACTGTCACAGCTATCCATTTCTTATAAAGTTCCAATATTACTCAAATCAATATTTT
>PPHD01022389.1:0-12869 GCA_002909625.1 Bambusicola thoracicus | reverse complement strand
TTTTTTTTTTTTTTTTTTTTTTCTTTTTCCTTGTTTCACTTATTACTTATTTCTGGGCATGTGAGATATCCTCTTCCCTTCCTCTGTCCCCACTTGTAGTCCTGGTGAAACTTTCTTTGATATTTGGTGTGCAGGTTTGATGGGGAGATAAGTCCCCATATGGTAGTGCTAAAATGGCTCTTTGAGGTCCTCATACTCTTAAAAATCAGAATAATTAGAAGAGTCTCACCTATCCCCCCATAGTCCCAGGCTGCTTCTCAATGACCTCTAGCAATGAAGACTACTTTGGTTCTTGAATA
Source organism: Bambusicola thoracicus (assembly GCA_002909625.1). Classification (NCBI taxonomy): domain Eukaryota; kingdom Metazoa; phylum Chordata; class Aves; order Galliformes; family Phasianidae; genus Bambusicola; species Bambusicola thoracicus. The sequence continues at coordinate 12,570 of PPHD01022389.1, read as the reverse complement.
AAATAAGATCATTTCTATAACCAAAGGGGAAAAACTGAAAAATGAAATCCATTTTTTTTCCCACACATCTGACCTGTACTGTTTTGCTAACAAAAGAACTCTGGAGAGTTTTTAAATTTGGGGTTGGATTTTCTAGGGATCCAATTAAAGGGGATTCACATGGCTTCCAGTATAGATCCATCTTGAAAGGGAAAACAGAACAGCACAAAAACCTTCAACAACTTATTTTGAAAATAGAAAGGAAAACAAATAAATGTAAAAGAAAACAAGAAATCTCAATCTGAAAAGCTTTGCTGGTATGAAATCCTGGCTATGCTCTATTTGTCTTTAAAGCTGCCAAGAATTTCAGTTACAGTTAATTTAGCTCAAAGCACATCGTTTACATTTTTTTTTTTTCTCAATAAAAACACAAGCTAAGGAAAAGAATCAAATTCATCCTTGGAATAATCCCAGATCTCAGTGTCTCATTTTGATTCTATTTGATCATAAAATAGAAAGTTTAATGGACAAATTCTATCATTCACTTTATTTCCTTCTGTTTGGCATGAAGTATTCATAATGGGCTCTTTCACAATGCTATTCACATGGAAGTGTTATTCACCAGCTTCTGCTAAGTTTCAGTGTGAAGACAGAGTAGAAAAGATAAGAGGAAGAAAAAAAAAACAGAAGGCAGCAGAAACAAATTGAATCAAACAGTAAGAGCCTAAATTGAGAATGGGTTGGATCTAACAGGGTGATCTTCATCTCCTGCAGGTATATTGAATCACATTTTCTGTAAACGTATTTAAATATCTAAAAAATTAGTGTGCATGTTATATCTGACTATCAGTATAAAAGCACACATGATGTAATGAAAGAATAGTATTTTAGTTTTATCCTGAACTCTTTTAGTCCCTTTTCAGCAAACGGCAGTTGCCAAGAAAAAGATATTGTCCCAACAGGGCTCTTTCAAAATTGGTGTTTATTACATTAACCAGTGGTTTTGTGATGGGATTAAATGTCCAGTGAGTAAAAGGTCAAGTCTACAAAATGATTGTACTTGTGACCTACTTTGTATTTTATAGTGCTCCACCAAGCACAGACAGTAATCTAGGTAGTTCATTGCAAATTTTCTTTACTTTTCATTATGATAACTTTTGGATTTTCCATACCAATTACACTCAAAATTCATTAGAAAAATGGAAAGCAAGCTGTGGCAGTCTGTTCCTCTCTACATTTCACAGTATCCTCCTCTAAGCACCTGGTCTCCAGTGCTGTGATGCTAACAAAGGAATCACGTCCTGAGAGTTTGCAGAGCCCAGCTGATTTCACACGTTTTATTTTAACTATTTTAACTAACATTTCCTTGTTGATCAGTTGTCAGTTTGCCTTATTCCTTTAGTATCTCACTGTAGAACCTAAATAAAACAACATATGTGCACTCTGTCCTGATCACAGTTTGGGAGAAACCAGCCACACATTTAAGCAGGGCTTTTGCAGGAACATACTGTACAAAATCTCAGTCTCCCAGATATTGTGAAACTAATCAGAGGCTAAGTTTCAGGCTTTTTAGATGACTGCCCCTTAGCCAGAGACAATGCTGTATTTAAATCTTTTCCTCTAGGCAGTAAGGCAATACAGGAATTGTCATTATGCTGACAAATGACATGCTAGGAGTGTTCTACCACATGTAAAGATGGATAAAGGATGAGTTATCTGCTGCCAAAATGTTTGTGTCTTTGCAGTACTGAATACGGTAGTAGAATGTAGCACTGTTTTGTCTACATTTAGGATAACTGACTCAGATAACCAAGTAAAATTTGTTCAGAAGGAAATAAATCCATTTGAAAGTTATATTGGTTATCTGTGTGCTTTGTTTTTATGGTTATTCTTTCTGTGGTATTGCACATCTTCCCATCTCTCCCTAGAGAGGAATGTAGTGACAATATACATTCCAAAACGACTGGGAGGCCTTGTGCTAGGAATTATGTTTCTTCCAAGAAAAAAACAAAAACAAAAACAAAAAACGAAAACAAAACAACAACAAAAAAACCCAAAAAACCTGTGCAAAGCAGTGTTGTCTTTTCCTGGGTTTAGGGATGGATGCCTTTCAGCACGTCTACATGGAAGTGTTGGGAGAACAATTTGATAATGCTGATTGCCCTTGTGTCTAAAAAATATTTTTGCTTCACTTTTTGAGGATAAAATCTTTCTGAGCTACTCTTCAAATACTCTGCTCTTATTCACATCTGTGATATGGATATCAGAAGACATTATTTAACCTTGAATGCTATTTTTCCAGTAAGATAATCTAAAATAGACTGTTGTACAACAAAATCCAGAAGCATACCTTCTGGATGTATCTATCTTTTTTTTTTTTTTCCTATTAAACCAACCATGACTATTCTCCAAAGGAAAAACTGGCCTTACAGATTCTTTACTTATTGAAACAGTTTATAGGATTTTTGCATTTCCTTTGAATGTCAGTTGATCTATGTAGCTGCAGAAATGAATTGGACAAAATCAATCAGAGATAGTGGTCAATGTGCTGAACAAAAGGAAAAGTCAGATGTAATTGAACACTAAATGAGTGCTGTTGATAAGAAGAAACATTCTTTTTTTTTTTTTAAGATAGTAGGTTACATCAACTGAAGTAATGGGAAGGCAAGGAAGAAGTAGGTGAAAGAAAGTGAAGCAAGAATTACTGACTGTGTGAGTAAGTTAAATTTAACAGTGATGTATGCCTGGAGGTTTTTGTTATGTGTTATTTGTATAAAATCTGTGGAAGCAAATCCAGACTCTTTATAATGGTGTGAAAATACAGATTAGCTTCATACTTCTGTCACACTCACCTGCATTTTACTTTGCCTTTCAATGAACAGGGATGCAGTCTATACACAAAGGCGTCATTCATGCCATCATAGCTGCTGTGTTGTCATTCAGTGCATTTAAAATTCACAATTCCCATTTTATGGATTGTCTTGGTGTCTGTGGTCAGACAACTTACTTCAGCTGAGATTTAAAATAAAAACTTGTTTAAATACAAACAATGCAAAAGATTCCTAGGAGAAAACATTCCTTCATTTAACTACTGAATGTGGGTGTTTGGTTTTTCTTCGCCAATGGGAATGCCTGTTGCAAATTTAAAAAACACAGCTGGGAGATCCAACATCTTAGCCTCCAGCCCAGGCTGCCTGCACAGACACTGTATTTGTCAGCCAATGTTACACATGCTAAAGAAGTCAGAGATTTCGTGACTTTCTGCTTGAAAGTGCCCAAGGCATCCTCACTTGAGACTACATAGCGTATGCTGAGGAGATCAGACAGTTCAGCCAAAGGCAGGCATTATTATACTGGTTGTACAAGTGCACAACGTAGTCTGAGTTCCTTTGTGATATCCCATCAGAGCAGTATTATCTTATATTGGTGAATGTGAGCTATCTTTCCAGTGTTAGTTCAAAGTGACTACAGCATGGCACCAAACTGGAGTATTCCACTCACTAGCAGTAGCACCTTACATCCAACTTGCACTCAGAAAAGCAACCAAACCAAGTGTAAAAGAAAGGAAACTGGGAACCCATATTATCAATGCAGTTTATCTGAAATTAGTCTAATATATGTGACATAAAGCTTTCTGTGCTCACACTTAAGCTGTGAGCATCTGATCTTGGCCATATTTGGTCTACTACCAATGAATGAAGAAATCTGTCATCTGCGGATACCTTAACAGAGCTAATATCTTCCAAATAAATGTCTGAGCAAAAATAAACAACTAAGAAGAAGGTCTGTTCATTGCATTGGTCCAAAAATAGGCGTATATTAAAATAGAGTCAAGTGTTACACAAAGTGCCCTGGCAACAAGAACTAATACTGCTGTGAGTTGTAAGTCCCAGGAATGTAAAGGGAGTTGGGCAAACTGAATTTCTAAGTTATAAACAGAGGCTGCTGCAGAGAAAGGCAACAGTCATAATGAAACACGCAAAGGAAACCTCAGCATACCACAGATCTTTCGCACTACCGTCAGGCAAAATATTACAGAGGTAAAAAGTGCTTTGAAACTATTAGAAAAAGAAAATAGGGATCTTCAGCTGCATCAAAAAGCACTGCATAGTGGGAATAGTTTCCAGAATGTGATAGCAGATAAACATTTTCTAGTGTTGGAAAGAAGAAAAAAAGGAGCTTTCAGCATTTTAGTTACTGGTTGCTGCTTTTAATCCTCTATTATTCTCAGCTTCCAGTGCAGTAGAAAATTTTACCTCTCAAGATGTACTGTGATTAAACATATATTTCTCTCTACAGCTTCATATCTCAATTTCTTCAGTTCCAAAAAATAAAACTAAATTTAAACAGTGATAATATGGAAATATTTATTGACAAATAATTCTGTTGAATGTATATTTTAGATGCTTTTCAGATTATTCTTATGACAATGGAAAAATTTTGAAGTGGTTAAGCTGCAGTGCATGGGGTGCTGACAACAAATACAGCAAAGACAGTTACAGATTTGCTTTCGAGGGAAAATCAGCTACACTAATGTATTTAATGAAACCTAGTTGGTAGTGATGCATAGCCTACTTCCTAGTATTAGACTGAATATACTGAATACAGAACCACGATGTTACACAAAGATGTTTTATATTAATTCAGAATTGTCAGCTGTTAGAGGCTGTTTGTTCTGCATATCCAAGCTTCTAGAAATCAGGTAGTTGTAGTCCTAGCTGATAAACTTGAGTATACTAATATATTAATTTGGAAATGGCAAACAAAGACTCAGATTTTGACCCTAATAAGCCTTAAAAAGGGTCTTGCTAACTGTGTAGATATAGCCATAGCTACAGGTGTAGATATAGATTTCTTTAAAACAGCGTGAATCTCTTCACACGTGATCTTCTCTAGTTTTACTATTCATAGTGAACAATAAAGAAAATAAAGGAAAACATAGCACAGTAGGCAAAAGATAAAAACAAACATATGGAAGATAGTGCAGTGGTTGTAGACAGCCAACATGACTTCACCAAAGACAAATCATGCCTGATTAATCTGGTGACCTTCTCTTATAGAATGACTATAATAGTGGACAAGAGAGGAGCTACTGATATCATATACCTGGATCTCCACAGGATTCTTGTCACTAAATTGAAGAGATACAAGCTTGGTGGATGGATATTTAGATGGATAAGAACTGGCTAGGTGGCCATACACAAAGAATAGTAGTCAACAATCCAGGTGAAAGACAGTCATGAGTGGTGTTCCTCAAGAGTCCACGACTAGATCAGTACTATTTAGTATCTTCATTGGTGATACATACAGTGGAATGGGACCCTCAGCAAGTTTGTGGATAATATCAAGCTGAGTGGTTCAGTTGATATGCTAGAGGGAAGGGATGCCACTCAAAAGGACTTATCAGGCTTGAGGATTGGGCCTCTGTGAACCTCCTGAATTTTAACAAGGCCGAATGTAAGGCCTTGCACCTGCATGTCATCAGGACAATTCCCAGTACCAGTAAGAACGCATAGAGAACAACTCTGCAGAGAAGGGTGTGAGGATACTAGTAGGAAAAAACTGGACACGACCCAGCAATATGTGGTTGCTGCTCAGAGAAGGGTTACAAAATGGAGAATATCTCCTATGAAGAGAGGATTAGAGAGAGCTGAAGTTGTTAAATCCAGAGAAGAAAAGGCTCTTGTGATAGACGTGATAGGACAAAGGGTAAGGGCTTTACACTATAGGCAGTGTAGGTTTATATAAGATACTAGGAAGTAATTGGCAGGTTACCCAGATAAACTGTGGATGTTCCTTCCTTGGAAGAGTTAAAGGCCAAATTAGATTGGATTTTGGACAGCCTGATGCAGTGGGAGGTGTCTCTGCCCATAGCAGGGGGCTTGGAACTAGATGATCTTTAAGGTTCTTTCCAATCCAAATTATTCTATGATTCTCCTGTTCTATGATTCTGTGATTCAATTATTCCATTATTCAGTTTGTATTTTGATCTGGAAAAATAGGAACAGACAGTAAGTGGATACTTATTTAAACTGCAATGACAAAAATTGACAGGTTTCTACACCTCTTTCATTCTTGTAAAAATACATGGATCAAAAAAATGTTCATAAACGAGTGAGGAAAACAGAGGGGAGTTACCCACTTCCTCACTAAGTATATAAAATTTATTACTGGAATTACACAGCATTCATAATACTAGGTTTTACACATATATTTTTATTCCTAAAGAGTACAAGAAAGAATTTAGTCAATCAACAGACTTAAAGGATGGTTCCACTGGTTTCCAGAAATTGTACATTTGCTCTTCATGAGATATTCTTGCATGTAAACAAGTAGAGTGAATACAATTATGATTACACCAGTGAATACAATTATGATTACACCAGGCAGAAATTTACCTCAAAGATTATTTATTCCTTTTAGCTTCATTGTAATTTTTTTTTTTGTCTCATTGCAACTGTCCAACACTTATTCATCTGCACTATATTAGATTTCTTTTCAAGCAAAGTATGATCTTCTCAATTTTCAAATAAGCTTTCCATTATAATCTTACCATCTCTGAATGGAAAATATGAAACTTAAATTTTCTCTATTATCTTTGCTCATACACAACAGCAATTTACCTTCTTTGAACGTAAAGAGATTTCATTCATTTGCAATAAAGCCATACAATCATCATGATGTCTCTGTAAAGATAAAAACAATAAACAAGTACTGACACTTATTCTGATGAAGTGCTGAGTGCATTATCTCTGTGCCTCAGAAGATCTTAGAATTTACTACCTTTTCTTACCTTTGAAAACTGCAGGATCTCCAGGAGTTTCAGGGCAGAGTTTTTACTACAGTTACAAAGAAATGATTATTAGCTTTTAATAACACTGATGTTTTACGTGCTGTATTTTTTATTATTATTTTTTGGTAATTATTTTTGCCTCGTATTAAAAACGCAGCACATTTCTCTGGAGAAATCTGAGTCTTCCTTATTTTCAGTGCACCTTACTTAGGAGAAGGCAGTTATCTGAACTATTTGTATTTTCTTTGATATATTTGATCTGTCTGCATAAAATAATAGCAACATTTTATGAAAATTATTGTTTGAAATTAAATAGATTTCAAAGGAGATATGGATATACTGACTGTAAAACCAGAAAGAGCACCTGATGTTCTAACTTGCATGACATAGACATATGATGTTCCAAAGTAATTTAGTACTGAACTAAATCATGTAAATTTAGGAAAAAAATAAACATTCTTGAATTTAAGAAATGTTAGTGATGACAAAGCTTCATTAGTTTCACCCTTCTTCTATTGATTACAGCAGTGGTTAAAAGCACACGTAGTATCTCTGGATTCTCTTTGTTTAATATTAACCTATATTCACTGTTACAGCTTTGCTTACTAAATTGAAGAGCCTCATTACTTAATTCATGAGCAAGTCTTAAGATTCCTTGTAATAACTGAAAGAGATTTTGCTTGGTTTTCCACATTTGGAATATATTCTTATCCTTTCAGTATTTTTTGTGGACCTTCTTGGAAAATCCTGATTTGCTTACATCCTCAAGTTACAAGGTGCGTTTTTTCAGCAATTCTCACCTAGAATGAAAAGTTAGTATCAAACCCTTTGGGTTCTTCACTCCCCAAAATTCAAAGATGTTAATCCCCATGATACCAACATGGTATTAAATTATTGTCAAGGTGATTAACAGCTCTGTCTCCTTTCTGACACATTTGCTCTTTTCTGCAGGATGGAATCTCCAGATATCTGCCTTCATTTTGTCTTTGCTATGTTTCTTTTTTTATGTTAAAATAGGAATTGTCTAACTGTAGCCAGACCCAGACTGTTTTCTTGTTTTTCACTTTTCTCCAAGTCATTGTAACACCTGTAAACTTGATAAATAATGACTTTCTGATTTCACATGATTTTGAAATATTAAAAAGTTGCTGTTCTGGATGGTGATGGACAACCAGGTGTTGTCATGCCTCAATCTTCACGATCAGTGTAATGTTCACTTACATTTTTTTTTCTGTTTTATTATGAGAATCTGGTAGCAATGTAAAGAATTTCACTTAGCTTTTCCTTCTGATTGTCATGGCCTGTGTAAATACACATAAATATTTAGCCCTGAAGAGTACTACCAGTTTCTATTGTTTCTGATAGTGTAGGCTGCTATATCTACTTAATTTGCTTTTCTTGAATCTTCAGATAATTATATTCAGATGAATCCCTTTGTCTGAGATCTCATGTCTGCACTTTCAGATTACAGGTCTTTCTGTCTGTCTGTAATTAAATTACTAGGCATCCTGTAATACAACACAACTTTTTTTCAGTTGGAATTCACAGCTCCTTCTTTATCCTACTTTACTGAAGTCATTCAGGAAACCCACTTATATATGTGTGTATACCACATTTTGAACCTGATAAAGTTTACTTTCTCCTCACAAATCTTGGACTCATGTTTGCATACTGAAGTCAATCCTAATCTTGGGGAAGTATTTCCAATTTCCATCGAGTAGTATTATGGCAGTTACATTGATATTTTATTCATTTTTTTACCCCTTTCTGTGTCAGTGAAAGATTATGTGGCCACATATCAAAAAGAGTCTGTTTCGATTTTTCCTGGAAACAAAGGAAAAAGCTGACAAAATCTACTTTAGTCATGTAGTAGACTCTTAAGGATATGAGGAACAGCGTGCTCAAGAACAAACTACTGAAAGAATAAAAGAGAAAGAGAAAATTGATTTAAAATGTAAGTGAATAAATAAACAAATATTTGTTCTAGAAGGCATTTCCAATGTGAAAAACAAATACAAAAATGTTTATTCTATAATGCGAATCATTAAAATGTATGATTTGTCCTTGATTGCTCTAAATGAAATATTTATTTCATGGGAACTTCTTTTACTGTAGTGTTATTAAGACATGGTGTCTGGAAAAAAAAAAAAAAAAAAAAAAAAAGGAACTGTCCAGGTTGAAAATATAAGTACAAATACTGATCAGGCAGAACAATAGTAACATAAATGAGACATATGCATACAAACAAAAATAGAAATGTTGACACTGAATATGGGAATATAAATGAATTTTAACACAAAATGATTTTTCTTTTTTTAATTTTTCTATTCTACTCTCTATTTTATTTTTATGCAAGGGGAAAAATATAACTGTTTTTAATGAGTACAGGATTACCGGAAATTTCCTGAGGTAATTTATGCAACTTGTTTAAGCATTAGTAACATTTACTTAACGATAGATGTAGTGAAAACAGATTAAGCCAAACACACTGAGATTCCAGACTCATTTCTTACATTGCTTCTGGCTCATTTAGGGTGCTGGGTTATGTTATCACAAAAGCATTTAACTGAGGCAATTTAATATTTCCCACAGAGCACAAATCCCTTTGCATTATTATAACCAAATGAACCCCTTTCCACCTTTGCATTATTATAACCAAATGAACCCCTTTCCAATAACACTTAACATAATTAAAATTATGAAAACAGAGCAGATCATATTCTGAAAATGATAAAGGGTTAAATATTACAGTGGGTTCCTCTGACTGAGCACGTAAGCATTTTTTTGAAGGTTGCTAAGTGACTATCGTTTATGACTTGTGTTGTATTAGTATTTTTATGTACTTTGTGTATAGTGTGCAGATGTCCTGACAACACCATGCGGCTGCTGGGCTTCCTGTGAGGCCAGGCTGGGGCAGCCCAATGCCCAACACAGAGGGCTTCAATTGTTCCCATACAGGGCACGGTGGGCCCTGCAGCAAAGATGGTGGTGAAGCTGGGAAAGTGGATTTGGGAATGGCAAAAGTACTAGGCATCAGAGAGGGAAAATAAGTACAAGAGATATCTCAGTGAACACCAAGGTAGGAGAAGAAGGAGAGGTTAAGTGCTACAGATGCTGGTGCAAAAGCTTTCCCTGCAGCCCATGGAGAGGACCAGGCATTCTCTGCAGCTCATGGAGGACCCCATGCAGGTGGGTATGCTCTGAAGAATTTGTGGCAAGATTTATCCTAAAAGGATGCAGACTATGGAATGTTTGAGCAGAGGAAAAGCATTAGGAGGAAGGAGCTGCAAAGGGATCCTGCTACAGAGTGACAGCAATGCCCAACCTCCATCCCCCTGTGCTGCTCTGGGTGTGCAGTAGGCAGAGGAGTCAGGAATAGAAGAGTGAAGGTGAGCCCAGGCAAACAACATGATTTCTGTAGTGAGCAGGTGTTTTATATACTGCTCTGCTTTTAACTGGCAATTAATTAAATTAATTTTCCCCGAGAGAAGTTTCTTTAGTCTATGATGGAACGGATAAGTGGCCTCCCTGTCTTTATCTAGTTCCACGAGCTTTTGCATTTTATTTTCTCCCTCTTTCCTGCTGAGGAAGGAGGGTGACAGAACAGCTGGGTGGGCATCTGGAATCTGGCCACAGTCAATATACAGCACCATTGTGTGTTATTTTCCTGGTACAGTGGTACAATTTTTCAAGTTTTGACTATTAGAGTCTGGGTTTCAGATGATAATAGTTCTGTGTCTGCAACATCCTATGGGCACTGCAAAGTGCAGTTAGTAATTTACTGACAAAGAGTCTGTTTCTAATTGCACTTCTGTGGCTCATACTAGTCAAGGCTTCTGTGTCCACAAACCTTTATCCATATCCAGGTTCTTAACTTTACTGTATGAGAGGTAGCAAGCATAACACTACTGTTGGTTATCAAACAGTAAAATATGATGTCTGATGCAAGCAGTGAGTGGAATGCAAGGATCGAAATATTCTTCTTCTCCATTCAACTATTTAGTTGTTCCCATTATACTCTACCATAAGTTGTTCTAGTGGTTATTGCCTTCTTTAGCATTTTAATCATGACCATCTTAACTGGATATTAATCCATTTGTTAAGTATACAATCAAATACCAGCAATATTTATCATCATGCATGCAGTTCATGTGCTAGCCACAAAGCAGCAAATAACAAATTATGAAATTTCCTTGTCTAAATGCATCCATTGTGCAATACCATTTTGACAGGTAATATAAGTCACACTACAGACACTGCATGTCATTTTCTGTGTACAGGTGCCAACCACTACATGGACTCATCTGAAAGTGTGTAATAGCATATACTAATCAAATAATTATCTGAACAACAAATATTTCACTGAGGTTGCTTTCATATAACAGTATTCTTATGGGATGTTTTTATTCAAGTAATCCAAGTCCTTTTTCCTACATTGTTTTCTGCTTTTAACATAGCAGTTTTCTTGATAGCCTCAATTTTGCTTCACCTTCATATAAACAAATTCTGTCTTTCTTCAGATTATGAGTTATAGTACAAAATCATACAGAATTTCTTAGAAGAAGCTTAATTTTTGCAGAATAGGGTATAAAATATAAAAAGTCTTGATGAAAAAGCAAAATACTCTGGGGCTATCTAGTACATCTGTAATCTATTTGCCAGCACAACTGATACACAGTATTTAATGAAATATAAAGTCTTCCTTAGAAAGATAAGCATAACTTTGACCTGATTCAAGAAAAAGCAAAATTGCTCATAGAACAGCAAGGTATTATTTGGTTATAATAAAAAATGAATATTTCAGTCTTCTTAAACAAACTTATGTTTGACAAATGTAGCCTTTACAGAAAAATCAGTTTATTGTAAGAATTCCAAATTGTAGTAGGTGCTTTAAGCTATGGAGCGAGTTGGTGACAATAACTGATCTTTAAAAGTGTCCCCTTTTATTTTTTTAAATTTATTTAGTGTTCCCTGGAAGAAATAAATAATATAACTCAGTTTTATCCTTATGTAAAACATTTTCTGCATTCTTAATCTTATCTGCTGTGTTACTCTTTACTACGGAAAAATTTGTCATATATAGAACCATTTATGGTTATTCACTACAGGGTGGTTGGGTACTGAAAAAGGCTCCTCAGGGCATTGATCACGGCATCAAATACTGGAGTTCAAGAAACATTTGGACAATGTTCTCTGGCACTGGGTTTGATTTTTAGGTACTAGGAGTTGAACTCCGTGATCCTTGTGGGGCACTTTCAATCAGGATATCCTATGATTCTGTGATATTTTTACAATTGTTCAAACAAATGCACAAAAGACTACTTTTTTTTTTTTTTTTTTTTTTTTTTGACTCATCACCTTATTTGAAGAGAAGTTTAACTGCATTCAAGAACAATGATCTGTTCTTATCTATTCTTATGGAATGGATCATCTCAGGAGCCATCTTGGATAAATTAAAGGTCAATCAGAGGATCAGGCCAAGTCAGCATGGATTTATGAATGGTAGATCCTCTTTGACAAACCTGATTTCATTCTATGACAAGGTGATTTGCTTAGTGGATGAAGGTAAGGCTGTCGATGTGGTCACTGTGCTGAACTCAGCAATGGTGAGGCCTCACCTTGAGTACTGTGCTCAGTTTTGGGGACCTTGAAGGGACGTTGAGGTGCTGAAGCAGGTCCAAAGAAGGGCAGCAAGGCTCCTAAATGGGAGGCAGTAGCCATTTTTGAAGGGAACACTTTAAAGAACTTCACAAATTCTAATTAGCGCTTGACAGATATCAAAATTGAGCCACAAAAAA
>PPHD01022388.1:0-12870 GCA_002909625.1 Bambusicola thoracicus | reverse complement strand
ACCATTACCCCTTGTCCTATCACTATCCACTCTCGTAAACGGCCATTCCCTTTCCTGTTTATTCCCCTTCCAAGTTCAGGAAGGATGCAATGAGGTCTCCCCAGAGCCTTCTCTTCTCCAAGCTAAACAATCCCAGTTCCATCCACCTTTCCTCATAGGAGAGGTGCTCCAGCCCTCTGATCACCTTAGTGGCTCTAAGAGCTCCACGTCCTTCCTGTACTGGGGGCCTCAGGCCTAGACACGGTACTCCAGATGGGGCCTCACAAGAGCTGAGTAGAGGGGCACAGTCACCTCCCTCTCCCTGCTGGCCACCCCTTTTTTAATGCAGCCCAGAACACAGTTGGGCTTCTGGACTGCAAGCGCACACTGCTGGCTCACATCCAGCTTTTTGTCCACCAGGACCCCCTAGTCCTTCTCTGTAGGGCTGCTCTCAAGGAGGTCTTCCCCGTCTGTATAAATACCTGGGATTGCCCCGACCCAAGTGCAGCACTCTGCACTTGGCCTTATTGAACCTCATTAGGTTTTCATGGCCCACTTCTCCAGCCTGTCCAGGTCCCTCTGGATGGCTTCCCTTCCTTCCAAAGTACCAACTACACCGCTCAGCTTGGTGTCATCCACAAACTTGCTGAGGGTGCACTCAGTGCCATCATCAATGTCATTGATGAAGATGTTGAAGAGCACTGGTCCCAAGACTGACCCCTGAGGGACACCACTTGTGACCGGCCTCCATCCTGGCACAGAACCATTGATCACAACCCTATGGCTTCATACAGCCAGCCAATTCCTAATCCATCAAAAAAAAAAAAACCCTTCCCTAGTAAAATCACATTGCAGAGTGGAGCCAAAAATAAATTCACATTCCAAATAGAAAGAGAAAATTGAGTTTTGCAGAACGTCATGGGGTTGTTAATAATAAATCATGTTGCTGTCAGAATGGAAGCAATTCCTGCAACTCTTGCACTGCTTTCTGTAAGGCTGTGTTGTTGCTAAGGAAGTGAAATCTTGTTAGCTAATGTGACAGCACAAGACTTTTTCAGATTTCTTATTCTTTTTCCCAGTGTACAATTCTGTATAATTTTATCAAGTTAGAAAGAAAAATAATTTGGTTTCCAACTTCTGTGAGTCCATAAGAGAGGGGAGTTGGGAGTTGGACTAGATGACTTTTAAAGGTCTCTTCCAACTCTGAGGATTCTATGATTCTATAGCATGGCACCTACTACATTCCTAGCCGGGTCTAAACTCTTCAGGCACCTTCTTCTTTATAAATTCTGATGAAGATTTAGAGTCCTAAACAGTTTTACGCTCTGAATCTGACATAGGTACAGTATCCAGAGACTGTTCCCTTACCAGGGTTAGTAGATGCAACCATAATAAAAGTTTATCTGTGTTTAACGAGGGTGAAATGAGCTACACTAAGGCAAGAAGTGAATTTGAGAAAGAACTTGAATTACTGCAAATATTATCTTCAGGATGTGATAAGTCACAAGTGGATGAAGTCACCAGTGGTGCAACACACAGCATGCTGTTTCCTAACATTTTGCCTGAGCAGTTTTATGGAGGTTCTGCCCAGTGCAAGGGGTAGAACAGGGCAGCATCTTGCAGGCTGCATGCAGTTCTTGCAGCTTATCGCCGGCTGCTGAGATCTGGAACTTGTCATGGGGTTAGGTATTGTACAGAGGTTTCATTAGTCTCATTTCCCAAGTAAATGTACCTGAATTAAGAATCTGTGCAAGAGGGGCACAGTAAAACCTCTGGAAGAAGCGGGGGAGGAGTAAATAGAGAAGTGCTGAGAAGGAAATCTGATTTTATGGACTAAGTCTGTGGACATGGTTAGATGCTTGCAGGAGAGGTCATTCAAATACATAATCTGCTAGAATCAGATGGTGGAAGTATTTAATATGTGATGTCTTTTTTCATTTTGGCAAGGGCACGAGTAACCAGCATTCACTTACTTATGCATGGCCTCCTCCCAGATTCCTACTGCTGGCATCCCGCTGCTGCTTTCAGCAGTGCTGCTTGTAGGTGAGATGCTGATGACAAAAAATGAAAAATAATTTGAATGGGGTGTAAGTGAACTCAAAATCTGTCATTTAGAATTAACTAATCCACCTCAGTATCTGTAAATTAAGGGAAAAGTGGAGAGCAACTGTGTAGCAGGGAACTCCATTTACCTAAGGGCTTTCTTTGCTTTCTTATGCCTGGCCCTCTCTCACTGCCTCAGGTAATTTCCAGTCACTTCTCCTCTCCATTGGTGGCTTAGTGTGCATGTACTCAGACCTTGCCCAGGAAAACTTTTCTCTTGTGAGACAAAGACAAGGAGGAGCCGAATCATTGGAAATCACAGGTGATGGACAGTGTTTGTTCATCATGTATTGTTTAAAATAGAGGTCTCTTCCCTTTAACTTTTGTCATTAGCTGGAAGCAAGGATCTTTTCTGTTTCCGTTGACATGATTTCCTGTCTAATTGCATAGTGGTTTCACTACCAGAAATGTTATGCTGAGGACACTATGAAGACATAGCACTGGGCACACGTATTTTAAAGGACTTCAATTTCACTTTCTTCTACAACCTTTGTTATAGAAGAAATGAAGTGTTTGAAACTTCTAATTCATATCATAAATCATATTTTAACTCCAAGTTTTAAAATAGAAAACCATAGAAACAATATTCAAGATACTTTCACAAGTGCTTTTTGCATTTTTTTTTATTAAAACATGAGGCTCTTTGCTCTGTAAATGCAGATACATATTGTCTTAAACTGTGCTATAGGGCATACAAAGAATCCTTGGGATTTGTGTAACATAAAATGATTGTGATGCATTAATTATTTAATGCAGCAAGGTTTAATTTAAGAAGCATCCATATATGTAGTCCAGCCATATTCTAGACTCCAGATGTCAGTTTATAGCTGGACCTGTAACAGGAGGCAGCCTCCACCATTATCGCAGTAACTGGGAAGAGAAAGAACTGCTGCTGCAGTGCATGTTTAAGCTGCATGTTGTGGACTTCAGCTGAAGATACAATGCATGCCCTCTGCCCGCACCCGTCCTGTACCTCTGTAGGCTGTTCTGCTCTTACCTGAGCTTTAAGCCTTGTACAGTACAGGGAAAGCTCTTCATCAGTGTGGGGAAACCACCTAGAAACAAGCTCCTTAGCCTGAACTATTGACTATATCTCAAGAAAGACTAACGTTATGCATCACATTATGAAGCAGAAGAAGGAAAATCTGTTACAGTTATGCTATAGCCAGGATGCACTCAGGAGCACGGGCTCAAACTCTGAAGATTTCCTGGTTTCCCCCCTCAGCAAGGACCCAAACTTAAGCTTGCTATGGCCACTGTCACAAATGTCCTTATGTGCGCCTTGGCACCTGCAAGGCAGGATGAATAATAAATCTTTCTGCTGAGCAAGTGATACATGAATATAATACAGTGATTGAGCTGAGTAAACAGACTATTCAGACCAGCAAATTAAAATAACTCTTGCATTCTGGCTCATGGAAACTCATGAAATTTGGTAAATTACTCATTTTAAAACACAAAACACCTAAATAATGGCCATTACGTGAGAATGGGTACGTTTGGATTAAACACATTGGGTAAATCCCTAGAGAAGCTGCAGCAGAACTGCTTGTTAACAAAGCTGGAGACCACTCATTTTCCTGGTTAATAATTGCTTGACAGCAGTAAAAACTGATGAAACAATATTATGCATAACTGTTTGAAGAAAGGGAAGAAGGAGGCATTTCTGAGCACTCTGACAGCATGCAAGTAACTATCCACAGCATTCTTCTAACCTTTTTGGGTGTATCATTCTCATCTGGAGTGAAACAAGCCGAGAAGATGCAAGAACTCTGGCAAACGATAGCCTGTGAGACAGCAGCATTCCTGCCATATGTCACCTTCTTTTGGAGAGGGGGTGGCTGTTACTTTGCCGCATCCTCTCTGGCTCTGGCCTGTGGCGACATCCGCCTGGTCACAGCAGCACGGTGCACCGCCTGCTGCTGTAGGCACTGCTGCGGCCCAGCACCAGCACTGATGTTCTAGCCACAATGCAGTAGCTGACTCCCGGCCTCAGATCTTCTATTTTGATCACCTTGTCTTTTCCTTCATACACCAGCACTCTGTGTTGCTTCAGACAGAGGGAGAAGAAACAGCTGGTCATGCATGTTGCTCTGGCAAGTCTGTCTATGACTAAGCTGGGAAGGATGGAGAGTTCAAAGCCACACATGGGTTTGCATTAAGTCAACAACATTAGCAGGCATTAGTTATTTATGTGTTGGTTTTGGTCTTGTTTTCTTTTCTTTCTTAAGAAAAAAAAAAAAAAAAAAAAAAAACACCCCAAATTGCCCTCATTTCCCAACTGTTTCAACTAGGCCTTAAATTCCGAAACGCAATGCCAATGGGAATGAAGAAAGTGGGGATGAATTACAACTCATTTCAACCAAATTCAATTCCTGAAAAGTAAGCTTACTTCATGTTTAGATACGTACACAGCCATTTGCACTCTTCCAATCCCAGGGGGCTGTTTCAGCTGTAAAAGGGAAGAGTGTGCCCATACTCTCTTGGCTTTTCAGTGGTAAAGAGAGTTTGTATCTGAATATGCACTTACCTCATCTAGCAAGTTGTTAATTATGAAGACTTGGTACAGAAGATCATAATAATTTGTCATTGGTATCATGCTGCCTCTCTTCCTTTTATAAGCTGAACGTGGAGCCTGGAGCTTTAGTATTATGAATTTGTTGCTGTGAAGCACCTTTATTGTTGGAGGTCCTATCATAGCTAAGGATATAAACAAAGCTGTGAGCATGATTATAGCATGTTTATTAATAATGATCCACAGAACAGAATGCTTTGGATTCTTTGCCCTGATTCTTTTTCTTCATATTTTTATGCTGTCTTGAGCTGCAGAAATGTTTGAACCATTTCAGGTCCAGGACACAGCTTCAATCACTCTTCTCAGAACTCGTGCAGCACGCTTGGTTAAACACAGCTGGGGTTTCACATGGTGCCTGTGTACCCCTGAAGGCAGCGGCTGTCCCACATCTTCTTGGGAGGATGTGGTGCAGGGCAAGGTGAGCTGCTGCTGCTGCAAGGTGCAGCTCTAGCTCAAAGTATGCGGTCTTGTCTACACAGGACAAGTTAGTTTGCACTTCAGGGCAGTGGAGTGACTTGTGTTGGCGTCTACAGTTCAGTTTTACATTGACCAGAGAGGGAAAAAATGGATAGTTTATGGGAGTTTACTGGTAGGTACACTGACGCTGCTCTGTGTTCTAACAGTCCTGCAGTTTCATTGTGCACTATGAGATTACAATGGCTGTACTAACTAAAAGCTGTGTGCACGTCCTTTCTACATATACCACTGTCAGGAAATTGCCTGTGAGAAAAACACATGAATGTGAGAAGGGTGCTGGCTATGCAGTGAACTGCTGTGAATATTTTATAGAGTTCCATGCCTTGAGGGAGAGGTCGAGTGGAAGGGAGCCAGGCATTGCTGATCCCCTAATCGTAGATAAGATGCTGCTCACCTGGAACTGGTTCGAGTGTGGGGAAAGTGATTTTATCGCAACGCTTCACCTGACAGCTGTGGACACACAACTTCTTTTGGTACAGTTTTCTAGTTAGAAGGGGATCACTTTTGACAGCAGATTGGGAGCAAAAATGCTATGCTCCATGCTGCAGAAAACCCAACCCCATGCTCAGAGAGTCCATGTGTTTGCACTTACTTTCTCGCCAGGGAGTGAATCTGGAGCTGAGGCTCCAGTCGGAGTGGATGCCGTCCGAAACAGCTTGCACCCTGCCATAGTAGGGCTCGTAGGCGTCAGAAGTCTCCTCTGTCAGGTCGCAGTAACGGCTCTGAATCCCCCAGCACTCTTCTTTGTTATGCCACTTGCTCTGCCCATACCTGTGGGGAAAGGAGGAGCAATGTGAGCCCTAGCTACCACCAACCAGATCTATACAGACTTGTAACACTGTTCCCCAAAGGAACCAAAGGTTCTTATGCTGTGGGGTGCTGGACCAGATGTGCTGGGGATGGGAGCAGGCCTCCCTTGCGGAGCAGCCCCCCCTGAGGAACAGATCTCAGCACCATGTCCTGTGGCACAGTGGGCCACCGAACCCCTGACTGTGCTCCTGCAAGGCACCTGGCCTGTCAGACCTGACTGGGGCAGGCTGGTGGCCCCAGAGGCCCCCCACAAACCGCATGTAAGTGCCACACTGAGGTGCCATGAGACTGCATGTCACGTTGCTAGACGTGACTGCGCTCCGCGTCCTTTGGGCCGCTCAGCTGCACTTTACTGGCTTGTGATAAGTGCAGGGAGCTGGCAGCAGTGAAGGACGTGGCTGTGCCCCAGGTATCCTTTGACACCTGGGAGATCCCTCTGGCTTGCCAAGCAGGGATGGGCTGCTGGATGAGGCATGCTGGAGTTCCCCCGGCACTTACATTTTATACTGCACAAAGTAGAGCGTGGTTTCTCCCTCTCCAGCCCTCCCAGGCTGCCAGCGCAGGGTGTTGTTGAAGTTCAGTGAGTAAAACCGTACCTCCCGTGGTTTGATTGCATCTCGCAGGTCTTGATTTTCCAGGACTAAAATGGCTGCAAATAGTAAGGAGCAGTGACAGCGCGTGTTTCTCGCAGGCAGGCACCTCTGCATCCGGGCACACACTGCTCGCATGGTTTCAGGCTAGCAGCTGGCAGGGAAGTTAAATCTGGGTCTCATGTTCCAAACTTTCCGTGTTGCAGTGAGCAGATGTAGAAGTTACAGACCACAGCCAGGATTGTGAAAGGAACAAATCATATTGGTGGTTTTGTTTTCTTTTTCACAGTTGAATTTCCTGCCATTAAAGGTGCCCAATGGACACCCCAGCAGACAAACCCTTCCGATCAGCTCCCAGAGCGTGTGGGATGCAGCTGCACCGTTAGTTAAAGGTAGGTGCTCTGTCCTTCCGATCTCAGACTTAGCCTGCAGGGACTATATTTTAACTATGGTATATGGTATATGGTAACTATGTTTTAATGGTTACCACAGCTGTGTTTGTTGGTTCTTGCCTAATTAAATAGTATGACATTCACTGCTTTTCCCATCTGAGCTGCCGGAAAAAGCTGCCCGACAGCTTTCAAGGTAAGCTGTTTCCAAACTGAGACAGGTACAGGTGACAGAATCAGTTAACACTCTCTCTGAAGCATCCAAATCCTAATAGGTTTCTGGATTTCATGACCCATCTGATTTTATATGCCTGCAGCTTTACCTGTGGTATATCTGAGAACCAGAGACTCCTGCAAATTGAACTGAAGCTGGTAACAGAACTGTAAGTAAATGCGATGAACATCACACTCATTTCAGCTGCATTTTGGAAGACAAAATGAGACTGATTTGGAAATGACAGGACTTTTGAAACCAGCCTCTGTATCCAGAGACTTCCTGGCTCGCCCAGCTTTGCGAGCAGCCCCAGCCCCCCCTCCCCAGGTAGGAAGAGAATTGAAAGCCTTTACTTACTGCTTATCTTGTCCTGCAGCAGGTGCATCAGAAAGCAGAGGGAGGAAAGCCTGATCCCCCTCATGCTTAGGAGAGCAGCTCCATGACTGAGAGCATCTCTTTTCCTCTTGGGCATGTCTTATGAGGAAGTAATTATTAAAATGACTTCCCCATTTATAAAGTCCCTGCTGTGGCTTCGATTTAATTTAGCTGAGAAACTTCTAAATTAAACATGAGCAATTGTTCTTACTTGGAAGCTGCACTCACTCTGAAGTTTGGAACTAATTATGAAGCAAACCAGTGAGAAAAAATGTCCTTTTTTTCAGGGACTAATTCCCAAATGTCTGGCAATATTCCTTTATCCCAAAAATATGTCACACGAGCTTGCCTCTTTGCTCTGTGAGGATATTGTTTTTCAGCTTGCCAGTCACTCAGTGCTGCAGAACACAAAATCTTGCTGCAATAACACAAAACAGCGATGGGATGTCATCTTGGTGGCCTGTCTTGGGGTCAAACACAAGAGTGAATGAAGGCTGTTGGAATGTTCAGAGCAGGATGCCATGTAGGAACATGTCATCAGAGGGACTCGGGGACATGAGACTGCTGCATTTATTGCTGTGGAGAGATGGTTGGAGGTTGGGGCTGGCTGAGCCCAGCCCACTGGTCAAAGTGCCACCGTGCATTGGACACGCATTGGGTGTACTGCCACAGTGTGTGCACCACAGCAATTCTGAATGCTGTACCACCAGTGTGTGCATCCCACAGCCCCAGAATGGGATGCTGGGCTTGTGATCTCACTCTGTGCTGGTAGATGCTTTATTGCTGTGTGTGCTAGACTGCAGGGGGCCAGTTGTTGCCTGATGGGTGGTATGGAGAGTGTGGTCATGCTGAGTGCTGGCACACGGGCTATCCCAGCATGAGCCAGGTGCCCTCAGCTCCTGCACACTCACATCGGTGGGCAAGAAGAGAGAGCCCAAGCATGCACAGTGTGGAGCAGCATACAGTAGTAATGCCCACCAATGAATAACCGATGTGGAAACCACCTGGTTGCAGGAACAGGTCATCTCTGTCTGCAGAAACAAAAACTTGCCTAACCCCTCATCTTGAATTTGGGAAAAAGGCAGGAGCAAATGCTGCCAGGTTAAAAAAAAAAAAAAAAAGTGTAAGTTATTGTGCAAATCAAGGTGTTTTTTGATCAAAAGGCATTCAGTTGCAATAGGAAAACTAAACACAACCTAATCAAGAATCTGGTCTTGGTGAGTTCAACTGAGCACATGTACATCATCATGCGAGCACTGAATTTGCAGCAGGCACGTTAAAACTGTAGATGTGTAACTCTGAATAGTTATCACAATATGGGGTTCGCTGAGAAGGAATGCAGAAAAGAAAAAAAAAAAGAAAAAGAAAATCAATGTAGGAGGTGGAGAGGCAATCTTGGCATTGCCTTCTGGGAATTTTTTATCAATCCATTTCCCAGACACGTTTTCAAAATTCAATGACTTTTAAGAAATTCCCCTCAACACACACAATGAGTATTTCATCATCTTATACGAGCTCAAGTGCGGGAATAGGGAACTTTTATGAACTGATCACCAGGCTGAAAAGCCATCAAATTTTAGTCACGCCTGTCACAGGTTGTGTATTTACTTACTTGAATTGTACCAACACACCTTAGCAGGACCCAAGTGTGGAGCTTTGCCAGAATCACTGCTGGCGGCAGCTCCTCCCATGATGGCAAGACCTCCCAGAGCTGGGATTGGGTGGCTGCACGACTGAGGCCAGGCTGGCTGCCCCTTTGGTTCTCCCTTCCAAATACAGAAAGGCTGCTGCTTGCTATGGCTAAATGGGGAAAGAAACACTTTGGTCATAGAAAAGGTCAGGGCTTCCCGCACTGCACCAATAGTGCTTGTTCTGTAATTGGGCCTGGCAATGTGATGCAATCTCTTCACATAATTTCACCATTATTGAAACACCTGCTGATAATCCCAGTGTTTTTAGCATCTGTAACATTTTCTTTCTCACGAACTTCAATCATGTCTCCCCAGAGCTCCTTACGATAAAAACAATTACATTCTAGTGAGTGGCAGCTGCACACACCCATATAGACATACTCATCTTGAGTACAACGCATCTACAGCACATTTAAATAAATGAGAACATTTAAGAAACAGTATTGTTTAAGAATACTTTGAATGGTACTTACAAAGAAATGGAAAATGAAAACGTTTCTTTCCCCAGCAGCATCCACATCAGTGCTTACTTACATTGCAGCATTTACTTTGACCCAAGCCTTTGTGACACAGCAATTCTGGTGCTTCTGCGAACAGACAGAGCTGAGGGCAAAAGAATTGTTTCCATTCCTGGAATAAAAACCTCTCTAAATACTGGGTAAACAGAGCTCTTCCTCTTGAAGACTGGCTATTGCCACACAGAGGTGAAAGCTAAGTACCTTCTTGCTGGAAGCTGCCTGACTCATCCCATCTGATAGCACCACCTTATCGCTTTATTTTCTGCTGCAGCAAGATGTTCCTGATCATAAGAGCAGAAAATATGACCCCAGAAGGGCTCCTCCCACAACCACCTCTACGGCTGGGCACAAATCTGCATGTGGGTTTCATGGGCTCAGAGCCGTGGAACAACTTCTCTTGGCTCGGGGCTCTGGAGCTCAACTCGTCCAACCCGATGCTCCAAGCTGGGCTGATAGCAGGGTCATCTCACACATAACCACTCCCACTGGGAGCTCTTCCCTCATATATCTAATCGGGATTTCCCTGCTGCAACCCGTGACAGTGGCTTTTTGTGTTTGGGTTGCAGGTCTCTGAGCAGAACCCGCCTGTCTTTTCTGTAAGCGCCCCATTCATCCAGTTGGCAACAGTGCTGAGATCCCCTCCTGATCCACTTCCCTGCCTCTTCTGGCACATCATGTGCAGCAGCCCTTCACTGCTTTAACGGTGACTTTGAACATGAATCATAAAAAACAACAACAAAATCCAAACAACAACAACAAAAAAAACCCACCCCAACCACCCACAGCCAAGCAACGGGGACTTTTATTTCTCAGCCCTTCAGGGAAGAGGCATTACATCACAAGAGCTATTACAGAAAAGTTTCTAAGGAAGTGAGACCGACTTTCTCTGCACACTGTGAGTATTCATTGCTTCCCACCCACAGGTATGAACTGTTCACCTCTCACTGTCAATGGGCTTGCCTCAACGTTTGGGAAATTACAGTAAAAAGTGCTAACTGTCATATCTGTACCTTCATAGTAAGAAAAGTGAACATGCTGAAGGCTCCCTCTGTAGCAAGTCCTTATTTGCACTTAAAATATTTATTTAACAACATGCGAGACACTGCCTAGCACCAGAACACTAGTAACCAACGCCAAAGTTCACTCACGGTAGAGAATGTAAATACAAAAATGGTGCAAAGGCTGTTCTTCCATTGACAAGTTTATTTAATGAGGCTGACTGTTTCTCGTTTACCAAGCCTTATGTTTTTTTCCTACTGCTAAAACACTACAGCTAGTTTTAGCACGCCGATAAAAGACCTGGGTTCTGTCTGCTTGTGGGTCCACCCCCAAAGCACCCACAAGCTAAAGCCTACCAGCAGAGATCAGTGGAGTTACTATTGCGTAGGGCCTTTTGTTTGCTTTAGTTGAAGCAATGTTAGAGGTGTAGGAAGCATGCCAGGTGATCGCTTGGCCAGCTGAAACCACAGATTAGGCAGGAGAGGCACAATACAAACATTGTGCATGCCGCCTTTGTCCACCTACCAGAGCAAAGAGGTGAGTTGAAAGCAGGTAGTGCCAGCGCCTGCTCTGTGCAGCACTGCCAGCAGCCCCTGAGGCAATGCCTGAGCTGTCAGCTGCGTGGGTAGGAATTACAGAATGATAAAGACTGGAAAAGACCTCGAAGATCATCAAGTCTGACCACCAGCGCACCCCCGCCATGCCCACTGACCGCATCCCTTAGTGCCACATCTACACCTTTCTCAAACACCTCCAGGGACGGTGACTCCATCACCTCCCTGGGCAGCCTGTGCCAATGACTCACTGCCCTTTCAAATAAGAAAGTTTTCTTAACATCTGACCTGAACCTCCTCTGGCACAACTTGAGGCCATTCCCTGTCATCCTATCATTGGTACTCGGGAGAAGAGGCCAACCCCCAGCAAACCACAACCTCCCTTCAGGCAGTTGTAGAGAGTGATAAGGTCTCCTGCCCCTCTTGGCTGCACAGTTTCTGATACACGCTAGGATGCCGTTGGCCTTCTTAGCCACTTGGGCACACTGCTGGCTCATGTTCAGCAAGCTATTGACCAGCATCCCCAGATCCTTTTCCACTATGCAGCTTTCCAGCCATTCTGCCCCAAGCCTGTGGCATTGCACAGGACTGTTTTGACCAAAGCACAGGACCTGGCAAGAACCCAGGTTACAACTTTCTTTGTAGGCTGATTTTGGAACCCTCTGTGCCTTTCAGGCCAGTACCTCCTTCATTACACTGTGCTATTAACTGCTGACAATCACCAAGTGACTTAATTCTGAAGTTCAGGTGTGCTTAGTTCTGTGAGGTTCCCGTGCAGGAAGGAAGCTAGGTCACGGTGTGTGTTCACAAAGACTTCCCTCCTCCCACCCTGCTTTCTTCACCATTCGTACATAGAAGAAATTAAAAGAAGTCAATCTCCTCCCACTCAGCTGTTCTGCAAGCTAAGGCCCATAAGCATCACACTTCCCAGCCTGCAGCTCGGCTCTGTGCTCATCCTTTGGCTTCGCAATGAGGGCTCCCCATCTTCTGGAGAGCACGCTAGAACTGAACTTTTCTACTGACCTTCAGCACCGCTACTCCCCAAACAGCTCTGTCTGTGAGCGCTGGAGTTTCACAAGACTCCTTTAAAAACAAAAACACAGCAACAGTGCCTCGTGTGGATACAAGTCTCCATGCACTCACAAATCTGTGGAATGAGCTTTTGGGACAGAATCTTTCACGCTCAGCAGAGTTGGCTTTCACGCTGCTCAGGGGTGTCTGAGCTCGCTGCACTGTGACCACTTAAGAAGGAAGCATCACTGGGTAACCTGTCTGCCAAAGACATCTTTGTTACCAATTTTTTTTTATCTTACAAGAAATGAAATTTGGCTGTGTGGACCCTTGCATTTCAATTTGCCTTAATCTAACTGGGGGTATTCATGAATCTGGTCACCTCTCCCCACTCCTTGTGGGCAGTACGTGACATTGGCTTATCTCAAATAAAATTGCCAATTTTGCTGCTCCTCCTGGAAGCAGGATAGAGGCATTCTCAATAATAAGCCATTCAAATCATGAGTGCTTTGTTCCAGCTGTATTCATAGAATCATAGAATCATAGAATTACTCAGGTTGGAAAGGACCTCAAAGATCATCAAGT